>PVJS01013662.1:0-41715 GCA_004027185.1 Glis glis | reverse complement strand
ACACACACACACACACACACACACACCACCACCACCACCACCACCACCACACACACCAAACACATAACACACCATACATACACACACCACACCACACATACACATACCACACACACACACACACACACACACACACACACAATTATGCCTTGTGACTGAACCTATAGTCTCTATGAAATTTACAATGGTTAAGATTTATGTCAAATCAATATGAGATAACACAATGAGGAATGTAGAGGAGTAACGAGGGATTTTAGGAATATATATATATATATATATATATATATATATATACTCCAGAAGACAAAGGATAGCAAGTGTTGATAAGGATAGAGAGAAAAGAGAACCCTCACACATTACTGCTGGACAAGTAAATTAGTATAGTCATGGAAAACAGTATGGAGGGCCCTAAAAGTTAGGAATAGATTGACCATATTATCCAGCAATCTCATTACTATGAGTCGTAAATTCTCAATCTGGAGATCTCAATCCCTTAGAAAACCCTCCTAACTTTAGTTAGGATCCATGAAAAACTAGAAGTCTCAGAAAGTGTAAGTCCACCTTGACTTTTAAGATCAATTTTTGTTTAAAATTTTAAATGTAATTTCAGGCCCTTGCCTGAGTGTGCCAGCAATGCTTTGCTTAATGCTAAAAGCACAGTGGGCCAACCTTGTTAAGATTCTCAGACCACAGATCATAAGGGATTTTGTTCACTGCCATTTTTTCAGCATCAAGAAGAGTGATTGGCAAATATTAGATGTCCACTGAATGAATCTGGGTTTCTAACCATTCACTGGTTCTCCAAAATGAGAATCAAAGGGTCACTTTATGAACTGTTAATTTTGATTAAAACATACTTTTGTATTATGATTGAAGTAAGCTTGATGAAGCCTGGGCTATGTATATGAAGAATAACTCTCAAGTATAACCCTATGACTCTTGTTCTGTTATCATTGCTCCAAGTAGGTAGATTTCTTCTCTCATAGGAAAAGTTAATGAATGTGGTAGAGAACACAACAAGAGGATAATTCTGTTCCATTACAGGTAATGGATCAAATGGTCTTAGATGGAAGATAAAGAGATGAGAGAATAGTATATTCCCTGAAGTCAGGAACATAATGAGTTTTCACACAGGCCAGTCACATGCAGTGTGGGGTTTTAACCATCTCTGAGAACTGAGGAAATAAAATGATTTTATATTTTGGTGAATATTACTTGATTGTTGACATTTAAAACATTAAACTATGTTTATAATATTTAAAACATATTTTAAAATTGTTTAAAATATTTTATGTTTAAACAATTTATGTTTAAAATATTTAAAACACTAAACTATGCTAATATGGATAACATTATTAAAATCAGAAAATTTTAGCTAAACATTGCCACAAGACATGCTATATTTTTCCTAGCATACATATCTGAGGACGTACAGACTAAAAAAATGAAGTGGTCAGTTTATTTCTTAAGTTAAAAAACTTTTAAGCCAGGCGTGGTTGCACACGCTTGTAATCCCAGTACTTTGGGAGGCGGAGACCGTAGGATCCGGGTTCGCGGCCAGCCTCAGCTCTCTCTCTCTCTCTCTCCCTCTCTTTCTCTCCTTAGTGAGGTCCTCCGCAACTTCGTGAGACCCGGTTTCAAAATAAAGTATAAAAAATAGGGCCGGGAGTGTAGCGCGGAGGTAGAACGCCCCTGCGTTCAATCCCCGGTACCACAAAAAAAAAAAAAAAAACTTTTAAATTCTTACTAAAATAAAATTTGGTATTTATTTATTATAGAAGTCAGATTAGTTTTCCTTCACTAGTGGAATAATGCAGTTTTTCTCATTTTTCTTTCTTACATCTATAGGTTCACCGTGGTTTACATTTTTGAGAGGTAGGAACACTAACAAATGTTCAGTT
Source organism: Glis glis (assembly GCA_004027185.1). NCBI lineage: Eukaryota > Metazoa > Chordata > Mammalia > Rodentia > Gliridae > Glis > Glis glis. The sequence continues at coordinate 39,814 of PVJS01013662.1, read as the reverse complement.
CCAAGTATCTGGCACAAGTGAAGCACTGAGAACATCTAAGCCTCCTCGGGTCTTCCCTCCTTCCTTCTTTCATTCCTCTCTTATGCTTTATTACTTTAGTCACAAAACCTGAATACTGCAAAACCCTTCCCCACCATCTTTGCCAGGAGGCTGGTAGTTTAACCTATTTGCAACCCTAAAATGTGGCTTCCTTCCACAAGTGCTTTTGCTGCCATCTTCAAATACTGAGTTCAAAGAGAGGGAGTTCTTACATCCTTGAACTGATAATGACACTTTTAAAGTTTTGTTAATATTAAAATATTCAGGGGAAAATACTACATCAAAGTAAAGGCAATCATAGTATAATAGGAGAGAATGAGAGGAGTGAATGTACAGGGAATCTTAAAAGTGTGGCAAGTCAGTTACGTATTAGAAATTAGACAAAACAAGGATTTTAAGACATCAAAAGAACTCCAAAATAGATGATGCATAAGTACATCGTAAGTAGAGGATACCCGGGTGCTCTTATTGGTAAAAGTCTATGTTCTTGGGTCTAAATGGAAATGCAATCTTTGCCTAAAAGGGAAATATTCCACTTCTAAATTATTAGCACCCAGGAAATATTAACTAATATTGATATGTTAAGACATGTTTAATATGAATTATTCCAGATATAAGATAAAATTGTCTATTTTAGAGATTTTGGAAAATACATTAGAAAGAAAATTCAAAATTGAACTTACTTAAATTTTTGAAATGATAGCAAATAGACAATTTAAAGGAAAATTAAATTAAATGTAGAAGTTGGGTTTTTGAGAGTATTGCCTGCTACTGTTTGGATCTTGAATGTCCCTCAAAGGCCCATGTGTTAAAAGCGTATTCCCCAGGGTGGTTCTATTGGGAGACAGAGAAAATTGAAGAGGTATGGCCTTAGTGGGAGGTCTTTAGGTTACTGGTGACATGCCCTGGGAGGGGACTGTGGGACCCAGCCCCTTCCCCACTCCTTTCTTTTTGCTTCCTGGCCATATGGTCAGTGGTTTAACTCTACCATATGTCCCTTGTCAGTGCCATCTGGCACGCCACCAGAGACCTACAAGCAATGGATCTGTGGACTGTCTACTACAACCTTTAAAACTAGGAACCAAAAATAACTCCTCTGATAGAGGACTAATATCTAGAATATACAGAGAACTCAAGAAACTCACTGCTAAAAAAAACAAACAACCCAATCAAAAATTGGGCAAGTGAACTAAATAGACACTTCACAAAAGAAAAAATACAAATGGCCAATAAATGTATGAAAAAATGTTCAACATCATTAGCAATCAGAGAAATGCAAATCAAAACTACCTTGAGATTGAAAATTAGTGCAACCACTTTGGAAAACAGTGTGGAGGATCCTCAGAAGACTGGGAATGAACCTACCATATGACCCAGCAATACCACTTCTGGGTATCTACCCAAAAGAATGGAAACCAAACTACCAGACTAATGCATGCATATCTATGTTTACAGCCACACAATTCACAATTGCCAAACTATGGAACCAGCCAAGATATCCATCAACAGATGAATGGATGACAAAACTATGGGATATATACACAATGGAATTTTATGCAGCCATAAAGAAGAACAAAATTATGTCATTTGCAGGGAAATAGATGGAATTAGAGAACATTATGCTAAGTGAGATTAGTCAGACACAAAAAGTGAAAAGTCGGATGCTCTCTCTAATATGTGGAAGCTAGGGAGAATAGGGCATAGGTGGGACTCCAGACAAAGTTGGAGAAAACCTTAGATGAGTAAAGAAGGCAACTTTACTGAGGGAGATGGGAGGGGGGAAGAGGGAAACACCCTAATGCACAGGATGTGCATACACAAACTTACCAAAGTCAACCACTATGCTGAGCATGAGAATGAGTGAAGGGGGAGGGAATGGGGATGGGAATTGGGTGAGGGCCAATTGACCGATGTGTGCATGTATACTTTTACCACCCTGAAACTCATCAAGATGTATGATTACAATGCACTAATTAAAAAAAAACTAGGAACAAAAATAAATCTTTTTTTTTAATTAAGTATCTCAGGTATTTGTTGTAGTGACAGTAAGCTGATTAACACATGGGCTTCAGCAAGAACCCAAGTCCTGGGCAAAATATGACCCTACCATCACCAGAAGAGCCATAGTGAATTTATTGAGAGCCACTACCTTTCAGATATTGATTTCTAGGTACCATCTCCCAATGAAAAGAACCAGAGTGCCTAGTGAGATTTCTAACTGCTGATCTAAGGCAGGCACACAGGAAAGTGAGCTGGAATATCATGTTGTTCTAGAAAATAAGGAATCACTTGAAGACTGAGACTATGATAAAAAACAATTGCAGAAAAATAAAATAATACCTAAATTAATGCTGGCATATACCATCTTTGTAGACTAAAGAGTCAAACTAACTGGTAAATTTTGTGATCTCTACCGATATGTCTGTTTAATATTTAAATATAATTTGAACAATGATATAGAGTTTACATAGAATAAAAAATGGGCACTTTGAAATACAGAGCATAATAACTTATTTGGACAAGGACAAAAATAAATCCCATAAAATAATATCAGTTTGAATAGCTTAGAGCTCATAGAGAAAATAAAAATGCTTGGGAAATTAATTACATATGGGGAAACAGTCCCATGTTGCATTCCTACAATGTACCATGCAGCAAATTCTAGGTAGAATATTTATCTACAAGCCTTTGAAGTAAGTGCAGAAAGAAACTTTTTCACATAATAGATGAGCTTTGACAGATTTAAGTATGTAATTATTAAGTATGCCTCCAAAAATCAAGCCAAGACATATTTTCAATGTAACAAAAAGGACAGAGAAGAAATATTTGAAACACAGACACAATATGGCACTCTCTTGATTTATTGTGTTTTTTGCTTTCCATAATTTTAGTTACCCCAGGTGAACTCTGGTACAAAAATATTGAATGGAAAAATCCAGAAATAAAAATTTCATAAGTTTTAAATTGCATGCCATTTTGAGAAGGGTAATAAAATCTTGTGTCATATTCTGCCCCATCCCACCTGGAATGCAAATCTTCTCTGTGTCCAGCATAGCAATGCTGTATGTGCTACCCACCCATAAGTCACTTATAGCCATCTCAATGATCAGATGTTGTCAGCATTGCAGTTGCTTGTGTTCAAGTAACCCTAATGCTACATCATGTAGGCGTTGTATTATCTCACGTTATCACAAGAAGGGTGAGTACAGTAAGATATTTTGGGAGAGAGCATATTTATATAAATTCTATTACAATACATTGCTATAATTATTCTATTATTAATAATTGTTAATCTTTTACTGTGATAAACTTATAAATTATATTTTATCATAGATATGTATTTAAAGGGAAAATAAAACGCTGTATGTATAGGGTTCAACACCATCCAGTTTCAAGCACCCACTGAAGATCTCAGAACATATGCTGATAAGGGAGGACTACTGTAGTTGCGATTCCTTTGGAAATCACATTGCCAACCTGATCTGCAGACAATCAATTCCATGTCTCATCCTTAGTGGTTACACTTCAGACAGTTGTTTTTCCTCTCAGCTCTTGGCCCCTCCTATTGTTTTAATAATTGTTCTGCTCCAATTGGTATACTCTTATCCAGTCTTCTGGCATTTGACATCATAGATTCTTTTCCCTAATTTTTATTTGCTTAATTTCCTTAGTTAGTTGAAATCAGGGGAATATAGTAACTGTTAATTTGATAATAAATATTCCTTGAAATAGACCTGGGAAACTCTCAAGGGATACCACCAACAAGAGCAAATGGTTGTGCTCTGCCCTGCACTGACCACATCACTTTCATAGTCTAATCTTGGGTGAGCTGATTCTTTATGGGTAATGTCATCCACCTTCGGAGTTGTTGAAATTTATTAGAGGAAGCCACACAACTAAAATGACCAGAAACTTCACATTCATGACCACTAATCTCAGAAGGACAAGTTGCCACATAAACCACATTATGAATCCCTACTGGCTTCCTGCCCTCACCAACATTTAATATTTTCTCCTCTCTTCACCACCTCTCCTGTCTCATTTACCTCTCCTGTCTCATTTTTCTTTTAATAACCAGATTTTTTATTTATTTAAGAAAATCAATTTTACTAATACCAACCTCATCATCTTCTCTCCATCAGATCTGTTCTCTGAATACCCCTTTCCTTCTCTAGGACTCTGGTCTTTCATTTATATATCCATCAGTATTTCCCTCTCTTACATCAAGTATGATCCAGAAGTTCTCATTTTAGAGATAGTTCCTCTACCGATCCCACATCTCTCAGTTTTCTGCTCTCTTTCATAGAAAAATACATAGAGTGAACTGACTCCCCAGCCTTCGCCTCCTTCACCCCTAGTGCTGCTCAGCCATGCTGCATCCCTACTATCCACTCCTCAGCACCCACATTCATGACTTTTCAACAGGATTAAGTGCTACAGAGTCTACCTTTCTCGTGTACACTTTTTCTCTCCTTAGTGTCAGTGACAATAAACTCTCCTTTTTTTCCCTTGACCTCCAGTTCCTCCATTTCAACTTCCTTGTTAGACACCTCTGCCCCTTTTGCACTTCTCAATGATGAGGGTGCTATATCTGTTCTGAATACTCTTCTCTCTCTTTCCTTCACACTAGGCTATTCTGAACATCTTGTGCCTTTAAATATCACACATGTGCTGATAGTTCTCAAAATTGTATCGATAACCTTGAACTCTCCTTTTAGCCGCAGTATTTATGTATTTAATAAATGACATCTCTCCTTTTATACGTAAAACATACTTTAAAAACAGAATATTCAAAATAGACAATCATTAATATTTTCCTCACCCAGTGCTTGCCATTATAGGAAATAGCTTCAAGATTCAATGAAAAACTTAGGTTGTGAGTCTGATTATTTTTATTCCTCACATAAAATTCATCATCATATTCTATAGAAACAACCCCCAAATTATAACCCAAACTTTCTAGGTTTCTCCATATCCATACATTAGCCTGCTCTAAACTACCCTTATTTCTCATCTAACTTAGTAAAATGTTTTCATAACTGTTACACTTTCTTCCACTTTATCCTTCCTTTTCCTAACTCCAGTTCATCTGACAGGATACAAATTATTCTTTATAAATACTGTATTCATTTCACTCCTCAGTTTAAAGCTCAATTCCTTCCTATTGCAGTTATTATTAAAGTCCAAAATCCTACAAATGATTTGGCTCCTTCCTGTATTTCCTTTCTCTTCTTGTAGCATTATCTTATTGATACGCATGTTACATTCCTGCTGTCCTCTATTCTGCTCTTCAAACATGTCAGTATTGTTCTTGTCTTAGGGCTTTTCCATATCCTATTGGAAATATGCTTCTGCTCGATTATATGACTAACTCCAAATTGTCATTCAGGTCTCAGTTTAAATAGTGACTCTAATTTCCCATCATTTTTTATTTACCATTAATCTATCTAACCCCCTTTAATCTGTCTGGGTTTCTGACTTCTTACCTTTTGTTGTTTTCAACAGATTGATTTAGAACTAATGGTGTGAATGTGAATGTTTAACAACTGGCTCTCTAATGAATAAATATAAAAAAGAAAGAAAAAGCCATGGTGTGAATACTATTATGAAGGCTAATTTTATTTACGAATATGACACTGATTGCAGATTAGGAAGAGATGGACCCAATCAACTTTCACAAGTTGGTGTCCTCTAACTCTAGCATCCCAATAGACTATCTGTTAAGAATTTTGTTCTTCTACTATTTTGCTTTATGCTTTGTCCAAGGACAATTACTAGGGATCTTTTACTGGATCTGCAGTGTGATAAACATAGAGATGAGGCAGAATATGCTCTGGTTTGTTAAACTATAATATAAATTTATAATTCTAGGAATTCATTTTCTAGATTAAAAACTCCATTCACATATCTGAAAGTTTTGTTTATAAAGAGAAAACAGTCTTAATATACAAGAAAACAGTCAATATATAAGAAAGCATATTTATATAATACAAATACCCATTTATTTTTTATTTTCTGAATGAATAAATCTCAAATATAAAGCAGCACAGGACTTTTCACCAGAACTATTCTAAATAAGAGACAAAATCATTTTTCACAGCTGCACATATTTTCCAGTATAAGTTATCTCTTCTCATATCATGAACATAAAACCCAAGCAACTAAAATGCAAGAGTGTCTTTAATTGCAAAGATTTTGAATTTTATGAATAGTGTTGTATAGGTTTATAACTGAAGGTTTCTTTAGAAGATTTCAGAACAACTCTGTTTTATAGTTGAGAAAATGAACCCCTGGAGAGATGAGGTGGTTGACTGTGACAGAAAAAGCATTTAGAATTTAAAATCCAAGTTATGACTTGGGAATCATTCATGACACCAAGAGATGAAATCACTCCTGGGCCATGGCTTTTCCTATTTATCACCTTGAAAACACTCAAAGTGTCTTATGTTTGATTAAAAAAATACTCTTACTTTCTAAGGACAAGTCATTAGCTCTCTTTGCCAAACATTTTACTGTCTTTTGTATTTCTCACATGGCAGTAAAATGAGTTTATTTTTTAGATAAGAAGGAAATTATTCTCTAATTTAGCTCATGTCTTTAAGCAAAAGCATGTTTTGTGAAGATGATTTTGGCATGTATTTGCTATGAGTTGTAGTAATTTCAATTTAGAAAAAAATTTCTTAATAAATAAGGGGGAATTTTAGTTAACCAGCAGGGGAAACTTTACAATTAAGGTAACAAAACATTGAAATTCACTGATTTTGATTCTCTATAATTCTTTCACTCATAAGAACTATTCAACCGGGGCCATCAGCATGTACAGTGCTGAGGGCCATGGTGATCTGTTAGGATGCTTCCCTGTATTTACGTCCTTGCAGTAGCCTCCTCTCGAATCTGAACCTGTTACCTAAGCAACAGAAGTTACACTTTGCTATTTCTGGAAGTTCTGGGCATAAGCATAATGGTTTGGCTTTTGCATTTTGGGGCAGTGGACCATCATTCAAATTCAACGAATCTGAGACCAGGAGAAGCCACACTGAGAGGTCTCATGGAGAACTGAGGCCTCACTGAGGGCTCCCGCTGAGCTTCCTACCAATGGTCAGTATAACTTCCACACCAAAGCAGAGCACATCTAAGGGTTGTACCTGGCAGCAATCGGGTCAGGCCGGTTTATACCAGTTGATGCAGCAGAGATGAGCAGTCCTCAATGAGGTCTACCCAAGCAAGTTGCAGAATTGTGAGAAAACAAATAAAATTATTGCTGTTTTTAGCCCCTGAATTTCGAGGTTCCTTGTTATATAGCAATAGAAGGCAAGAGACTTTTATGACCTGATTCTTGATTTCAGAACCCTCCTACCTGAAGATCCTAAAGAAAAGAATAGACCCAAACCAGTACAGATGTGTAGACATTCACCAGCTTGAAGGCAGCCAGGCTGAGCTACAGAATTGCTTACTTTTTACCTCCAAGAGTTTATATTTGTTAGAAAATGGAATACAGAGAGCACTTTACACTTTATAGTGAAAATAAAACTATGACTAAGCTTCTGTGATATATTAAACTCCAAATCTATTTTGCTAAAAAGTGGAAGGAAATTTAGTTCATGACCTTCAATTTATATTTCCTTTTGAAATGGAAAACAGTAGTAATACTTCACTGTTGTCCTCAGAGGAAACATAATCACTAACCTTTTAAATGCAGTTTATGCTATGATTGGTATGTGATTCAAGGTATTTCAATAGAAAAGCCTTACCAGAGCCAGTATGGTTGATTTCTTGTGCGTGGTTTTGCTATAGGACATTAGAGATTTATTCCGGTTTAAAATCCAGTAATCATAATGAATTCGTTGTTTCCCATATTTGCAACTGTCATGATATAAGATAATGGGCTTCTTCTCCAGGAGAGTCGTAATCTGTGCCACACTCCCTTAGAGCACATGTAGATCTGCTGTATTTTCCATCAGCTCCAGATGAGTTTGGTTCAGGAAAAGCACATGCGTTAGATTTACTTTTTAGTAATCTGTGTCCCCATGAATTTCAATGAAGTAAAATACAACAAAAAGTTTCCTGTGAAGTAAGATTCCATTAATTTCTGTATATCACAAGATGCATTTATGCAAAGGAGGTTTTGGCACAATTATTATTCTTTTTTATTTTGATATCTTGACCTCAGTTTTATTGGAGTTTTATATTCACGGAATTATCTTACCTAGTCCTACCAGAATCTGCTTGTCATATGGGCTACTAGGTATACTTCTTTATTTGAATAATTTCTTGAAAAGCTCTAAGGCTTCTCAAACCTGTTTATTCAGAAAATGAAGGTGCTTCTGTAACCTTCCCTGAGATATAGAAAATCTATCAAACAGCCTACATGTGGGATGTTTTAATTTTCTCAAACAGCATACATGTGGGATGTTTTAATTTTCTCAACTTATATTTGCTTTCCTCTCTAAGATATGTAAGATGAGCATTTTGTTACTAAATTCTGATCTGAAACACTATTCTTTGGTCTTTGTTTTCATGCAAGAAATTGAAAGTTCTAGATTACATTCAAATTTAAGCCATATTCTTCTACCAGTGTCTTTTTTCTCAATATTTATATTGAAAATCATAAAATAGGAAGGTAAATCTATAAAGAAGCACTGATATTAAAACAGATCATTGGAATCTGTTTTAAAATGAGAACAGTAATAATGATGGCATGTCCCCATGGCAAAATATTTGGAACATTACTGAATATAATTTGTTCATTTGATAAAATAAAATTTTTTGCATTTCCTATTATGATATAATAGTGCTGTTTCTACAAAGTCCACATATCTCAAGCAGAACTGAGGAGAAAAATGAAGTTGAAACCTTCAGTAAGCCCTTTAGTTTTTAAGGTTGAAGTATTATTCACATAATAGATAACTCAGAAATAGGTTCTTAGCCATGACAATAGTAAATTAAGCAAAAGTCCCAGGCAGAAGCTATATCTCATTAACACCCGAAGAATGTGTATATAACCTGCCATTCTGTTAAACTTTATGAAATTAAGGTTCAGAGCTCAGACTGAGATTAAATGTTCATTATCAGAGTCATTAAGAATTATAAAGTAATGGTGGAAAATGTAAATGTAGATGTAATGGATGGAGATTTACTAAAAAATCTTTTATAATGTTTTTCATTAAATCACTTTAGAATTTGAATGATTTTTCTAGAAAGGAAAAAGCAGAACACAACTTAGGTTCATACTAATTGAATCAGGTCATGATAGATAATGTTTTTTAATACCAAAACATAAAGTCTTTAATCTGTATTTCTTGAGAACTTCTGACACTTTTTGTTTTCTACATTTGTGCTGTCATATATTAATTAAAACAACAATTTAAAATATAGTGAAAAATTTTTTGAATCATGTATTATTCTCTGAGATAATAGGCTTGGAGGCAAATATATATATATTTACATATATAAATATACATAGTTACATATTTATATATATATGTACATAGTTACATATATAACTATGTTAATTATTATAACAATTTTTTAGCACTTTAAAATTATCTTAATCTTATAATAATTGAAAAATTAGAAGTAATTTTCCCTGTGACAAAATTCCTTGCGTCTTTTAGAAGGCAATGTTGAGCTACTAAGACATATAGGAACCAAGTCATCTGAAGAGCATTTACTGAGACTCTGATATTATGTTTTCCTTTTTGCTGCCAACATAAAAGATAAAAAGGGCTGAGGATGTCGCTCACTGGTAGAGCACAACTGTGTTCAATCTTTAGATTATGGCTACAAGAATACTGACTGGAATAGCAGGTTTAAAACAAAACTTCCTTGGTAATTCATAACTGCAAGCAGGTTTTCCAATAAGATATCTGTATCTGAGAGTTAAAAAAAATAAAAGTTGTGATTTTAGCTTAAAGTACTTCCCTCCAGGTCACAGTGCCCTCCAGAACCTGAGAAGCAAATTCACATCCTATCTGGAGAAGCCTAACTTCAAGCCAGGCTACCAAGAGTCTTTACAGAAAAGAATCTAAGGAATGTGAACTGCCAATGAAACTCTTGAACCAGAAAAGAAATGAGGCATTAAGTTTTAGAGTTAATAGGGGAAACAAAAACAGACAAATCAAAATATAAAAAAATTTTCAGATAATCAAATGTCAAACCAAATATATATTTGAAAAGGAAAAGACAGAAAACACATTATTCTCAGATGATATGATTTCCCCATATACTAACAGAGAAGGAACTACAGAATAATTATTAGAATTAATGAGAGAATCCAATTATTATTGAATATAAAATCATTAAAAAGAAATAAATTGTTTGCAAAACTTAGATGAGAAAATAAGATTTACAAAAATATCAAAATATAAATAACTAGAAAAAAGTTGGACAAAAGTTTTTAAGATCTTCATGAAAAAAAAATTGTTATTGAAATCATTTGAAAGGTTATAAAAAATTAGAGAAATATACTATGTTCATTGTTTGGAAGATACAGTATCTTAAGGATACCAGTTGTCCCCAAAATGTTTCTATAGTTTAATATCATTAAATTTATTTTAGAATTTAACAAGTTATGTTTAAAAGTCTGAAACTTAGGTAAAATGACAAAGGGCCAAGAATGATTATTTCTTTTTTTGTTTGTCTTTTTTGTTTTGTTGTTTTTTATTACTTTAAGAGAAACATTATAGTCTTACATCATAATGTAGTTCATAGTGATAGTGACATACATGCACACAGCACTTGGTGGGCTTTTCCCCGGCTCCCTCTTCACTCCCCCCACTTCCTCATACAGGATACAGAGATTGGCATTGGTATTCTCACATATGTACATAAGGTCAATGGAGGTGATTCCTTCATTGATTCTCCCTCTCTATCCCCCCCCCCTTTCGCCTAGACCACCTCCCTGGCTCTTATGCTGTTTTTCCTCCATTATCTGAAGTCCCTCTGGGATCCTGATTACTCCCTAGCTACTGCATATGAGAGAAAATATATGACCCTTCACTTTCTGTGACTGGCTGATCTCACATAAGGTAATGCTCTCCAGGTCCATCCATTTTCCTGCAAATGACATCATTTTGTTCTTTATTACTGAGTAGAATTCTATTGTGTGTATATCCCATAATTTTGTAATCCATTCATCTGTTGATGGACACCTAGGTTGGTTACATAATTTAGCTATTGTGAATTGTGCTGCTATGAACATGGGTGTGCATATATTACTATAATATTCTGATTTCAGTACCTTTTGGAAAGATACCCAGGAGTTCTATAGCTGGATCATAGGTTGGATCCATTCCCAGTTTTCTGAGGAATCTCCCCACCGATCTCCATAGTGGCTGCACTACTTTGCAATCCCACCAACAATATATAAAAATTTCTATTTCCCCACATCCTTGCCAGCATTTATTGTTTGACTTCTTGATGATTATCATTCTAACTGGGGTTAGATGGAATCTCAGCGTAGTTTTATTTTGAATATTCCTGATTGCTAATGATGATTATTGGCAATTTGTGTTTCTTCCTTTGTGAAGTGCTGATTTCTTGATTGGGTTGTTTTTTTTAAGTGTTAAATCTTTTAAGTACAATGTATATCCTAGATGTTCATCCTCTATCAGAGGAATATCTGGCAAAGATCTCCCATTCTGTAGGTTCTTTATTTAGACTCTTGATGGTTTCCTGCGCCTATATGTTGGAATGTTGGACCTATGCACTCCTCTAGTAATTTCAAAGTCAATTCTCTAATTTTCAGGTCTTTGATCCATCTTGAGTTGACTCTTGTGCAGCGTTAGCGGCAGGAATTTAATTTCATTTTCCTATAAATGGATAACCAGTTTTCCCAACACCATTTGTTGAAAAGGCCGTGTTTATGCCAACATATATGTTTGGCACCTTTGTTGAAAATCAATTGGTTATAAATGTGTAGGTTTGTTTCTGTATCTTCTATTCTGTTCCATTGGTCTATGTGTCAGTTTTTGTGCAAATACCATTCTGTTTTTATTACTATATCTCTGTAGAATAATTTGAAGTCAGGAATTGTGATGCCTCCTGCCTGGGTTTTATTGCTGAGAATAGCTTTGGCTATTCTGGGTCTTTTGTTTCCCCATATGAAATTTATGACTGACTTTTCTAGGTCTGTGAAGAATAACATTGGTATTTTGATAAGTATTGCATTGACTCTGTAGATCAATTTTTGGAAGAATGGCCATTTTGTTAATATTTATTCTGCCTATCCAAGAGCAAGGGAGATCTTTCTATCTTCTCAGATCTTCAATTTCTTTCTTTAGTGTATTATAATTTTCATTGTAGAGGTCTTTTACCTCCTTCATTAAATTTATTCCTAGGTATTTTATTGTTTTTGAGGTTATTGTGAGTAGTTATTGTTGCTGAGGTTATTTGAGGTTATTTTTTTCCTGATTTCTTTTTCAGTGGATTCATGTTTGGCATATAGAAAAGCTACTGGTTTATTTAGATTGATTTTGTGTCCTGCTACTTCACTGAATTTGTTATTCAATTCTAGAAGTCTTTTGGTTGATTTTTTTGGGAGGTCTTCTAAACATAGGATCATGTCATCTGCAAATAGAGATAATTTCCTGTGAAAAGAAGAACTAAAATTAGTTTTTCTTATCCCTTTTCTTTGATATCCTTCTCTTGCCCTATCACTCTGGCAACAGTCTCGAGTACTATATTGAAAAGGAGTGATGATAGTGGGCATCCTGGTCCTGTTCTTGATTTTAAAGGAATTCCTGCAGTTTTTCCCCATTCACCATGATGTTGGTTTTGGGTTTATTGTATATCACCTTAATGATGTTAAGGTAAGTTCCTTCTATTCAGATTTTCTGCAGTGTTAACATGAATGGGTATTGGATTTTGTCAAATGCTTTTTCAGCATCTTTTGAGATGATCATGTGATTTTTGTCCTTAGTTATATTTATGTGGTGAATAACATGTATTGATTTGCATATGTTGAACCTGTCTTATATCCCCGGAATGAAACCAACTTGGTCATGATGTATAATTTTCTTGATATGATTTTGAATGTGTATTGACTGTATTTTGTTTAGAATGTTTGCATCTATGTTCATCAAGGATATGGGTCTGTAATTTTCTTTTCTTGAGCGATCTTTAGTTTTGGAATTAAGGTGACACTGGCCTCATAGAAGGAGTTTGGAAGGATTCCATCCCTTTTGATTTCATGGAATAACATGTAAAGTATTGGGTTTAGTTCTTCTATAAAGGTTTTGTAGAATTCAACTGGAAATCCATCTGGACCTGGGATTTTCTTTGATGGAAGGCTTTGGGATTAGTCTATTCCTGCTTTTTGAGGGCCTTGAGGTGTGTGATTATGTTGTTTATTTGGTGACTTTATTTCTCTTATGTGGGCACTCAGTGCTATAAATATTCTTCTTAATACTGCCTTCAAAATGTTCCATAGATTTTGGTATGCTGTGTCTCTATTTTTATTGAATTCCAGGAATCTTTTGATTTCTTCCCTTATTTCTTCTATGATGTAGTCCTCATTCAAAAGTGTATCATTTAGTCTCCAAGTATTTATGTAATTTCTTTTGGTCTTCCTGTTGTTGATTTCTACTTTCATTCCACTATCGTCTGAAAAGATGCAAGGAATTATATTACATTTTTTGAATCTGCTGGTATTTGCTTTGTGGCCCATAATGTGGTCTATTTTAGAGAAGGTTCCATGAGCATCTGAGAACAATGGTCATTCAGCTTTTGCTGGTTGGAATATTCCATATATGGCTATTAGATCCATTTGGTCTATACTGTTCTTTAGTTCTTAAGAGATTTTACTCATTTTTGCCTGGAAGATTGATCTAGTAGTATGAGCAGTATGTTGAAGTCTCCCATTGTTATTGTATTTGAGTCTATTTGAAACCTAATGTCCCAAAGAGTTTGTTTTATAAAAGTGGCTGCACTCTCATTTGGGGTATAAATGTTTACTATAATTACATCTTCTTGTTAGATTATTCATTATATTAGTAAGAAGTGACTTGCTTTGTCTCCTCTGATAAGTTTTAGCTTAAAGTCTGCTTCGACGGATGTGAGTGTTGCTACCCCTGCTTGTTTTCAGTCTCCATTTCCATGGTATATCTTTTTAGCCTATGAATATCCTTGCTTGTAAGGTGAGTTTCTTGCAAGCAGCATATAGTTGGATTATGTTCTTTAATCCACATTGCTAGTCTTTGCATTTTAATTGGGGAGTTTAGACCTTTGACATTCTATGTTATTATTGAGAGATGATTTTTGTTTCCTGTCATTTTGAGTTATATTTTCTGTTTTATATAGTGTTAGTTCTCCTTTGCTTAGTTGATCATATGGTATAATTTGCCATTTCTCTGGTTCTGGTATTTATTTATTTTTTTAATTTTGTGCCTTATTTAAGTATTTTCTCTAGTGCTATCTTGGTAGTCATGAAAGCTTTTAGTTTCTGCTTTTCTTGGAAGCTTTTTATTTCTCCCTCAATTTTGAATGATATCTTTGCTGGATATAGCAGTCTTTGTTGGAAGTTGTTTTCTTCAGGGTTTGGAGTACATTGGACCAGTCCCTCCTGGCTTTCATGAGTTGGATTGAGACTTTCCAGAGTGAATCTTATTGTTTTGCCCCTGAATGTCACCTGTTCTTTTGTTCTTGATTCATTTAAGATTCTTTCCTTGGCCTCTATGATAGTTATTTGATTATTATGTGGCATGGAGAAGTTCTTCTTTGATCTTGTCTTGGTGTTTTGAATGTCTCCTGTACGTGGATGTCTCTTTTTATATGTTTGCATAATTATCTGATATTATTTCTTTGAAGATGTTTCTAGTGCTCTTGGTTTGTGCTTGCGGACATTCTTCAATGCCTATTATCTGTAAGTTAGGCTGTTTCTTATTATTCCATATTTCTTTGATGTTCTGGTCATGTCGTATTGTCTTCTCTATATTGTTGACTGCATGGTCAGTTTTAAATGAGTTGTCTTATAAGAGTGAGACTCCATTTTCCACGTGGTCTAGTCTGCCAAAGATGGTTTCTATTAATGTTTTTAATTCATTTATTGTCTCCTTCATTTCAATCAAAGCCTCATTTTGCTTCTTAGGGCCTCAATTTCTCTATTCATATGTTCTTTCATTTCCTATACACTTTCTATGATCTCATTTCTGAGTCCTTTGGTAATATTGGAAATCAAAATTCTCAATTCTCCTTCTGGAATTTTTCTGGAGCTTAGTATTGTTGATCTCCCTTGTTGCTGAGTTGTGGGAGTTTATTGTTTCCTCATTGGTCTTCATTCTTATGTTTCAGAATTCTCATGTTGGTATTTATGTTGTCTTGACATCCTCTTCCTCTTCATGTGAGAGTTTTATGTTTATTTGCTATTTCTACTAAGGCCTATGCTGGGGGCATATATTTGCCTCAACAAATCTGTCTCATATAATCAGTCTTTTGAGTTTCTCCCCCAGAGCCTCTTTAACAAGATATAGTTCTTGGTGCAGGCAACGGGAGTCTCTGATTGCCTGCAGGACACTGTGCTCTCCAGGCACAAACTCAGCTGTGCCAGAGACTATGATGTTTCATTCAGAGCTTGTGGCCTGGTCATTGGAATTTAATTCATATACACACCACCCCTGCTTTGCTGATTGTGAACCCATGAAACCCTACAGAGAACTGACCTCCAACCTCTGTGGTCACTTGGCATAAGCTCAGCAGGGCCACAGATTACTGTGTTCTGAGCTTGTGTCCCCACTGACTCAGCTTTGATGGCCCAGGGACACCACCACAGATCTGCTGGTTGCAATCACTTAGAGCATAGTCACTGCCGTGCACAATCGCCAGGCACAAACTGTGCTGGCAGATACAGTGTTGCCTTCTTAGCCTGTAGCTACAATCATGTGAACTCCTGCTGGCCCATGGCCTCCCTGCTTTAAGGGACCAAGCTCTGCCAAGGAGATATTCTACTGTTCTTAGCCTGGGGCTTGGGTAGCTCAGTTATTTAGCTTCAGGGACACTGCTGCTACTCTGGGCAGCTGAGATCACATGAGACCTTGTTGGCCTCCAGCCTTAGTGCTTGTGACAGCCAAACACTGCCAGGGGCAAGCTTATAGCCTTCTGAGCATGCAGCATGGTTGGCTGAGTTCTTTCACCCCATAGACACCACTGCTTGCTGTCAGTCCTGTAGTGATTGCTGGAGACCCTGCAGGGGCACAGTGGACTGCTGAAGCTAGGTCCTGCCTGCCTGAGTATCCCTAAGGACTGTCTGCTAATTCACATTTCTGCTGTGTCTGACTGTTTCTCCCATCCCCTTCTCCACAGGGATAATTTGCAAAAAAAAACAGACTCCATGAGTGTGTTTCCATGTCAGTCCCTGTAGCCATGCTGGATCACTCTTGGATGGCTGGTAAACTCATGGTGTTAATGTGTGCTGCTTAGATACCTGCAGTAAAGCATGAGTTCAGTTGCAGTCACAGGAGTTTTCTGGGAGTTTGGCTGGTTGGTCTGTAGATTCACAGTGGTCTTGATGAGGATGTATTTATCCACTGGGGTCCCTGAAGGAAGGACCTGTTGTTTCTTGGTCTGAGTTCTGGTGTAGCCTCAATAGTTCATTGGGTGGTTTGGCTGGTTGGTCTGTAATTCACAGTGGTCTTGAGGAGGCAAGTTATAACCACTGAGGAGGCGAGTTCTAACCTGAATGAAGGGCCTGTCCTTTCTTGGTCTGAGTTCTTCTGAAGTCTCAGGAGTTCAACGGGTGATTTGGCTGGGAAGTCTGGGTAGTCAAGTCTTTAGGTATTCAAGTGTGGAGAGAAGAATGCAATTGCTTTTGATGATGGCTTTCTGTAATCACTGGCTCAACAAGATTCTGCTTCTTCATTGCTGGAGTTGGTCTCTGAGAGTTGCCAGGTCCCAGCAGCTGCCAGCTTCTGTGGGGGTTCACAAGGATGGTGCCTGCCTCTGTTCTCTGCTCACCAGATGGCTAAGATTATTTTTGAGAAATTAAATTTAGAGAGACAATATAAAGAAACATCTTGTTTAGATGACAGAAACTACTATAAGGATAGTGAGGCCAAATGAATTTTTAATAGATAGTGATGGGATAATTTCTTTTCCATGAAATTGGGTCCTTACATTAATTCACATGCAAATAAATCAATTCTAGGTGAATTAATAGTGAAATGTGAATGTGAACTATACAAAACCTCAGAGAAAAGTAGATAAAAACACTTTTATGAACATGGGATTGTGGTTATGTAATACACAATGAGAATAATAAAAATATTGACAAACATAATCACATTTGGAGCTTTCATCAAAATATACAAAAAATTCTATAAGAAATTGTAACTAAAGCTGAGCGTGGTGGCGCATGCTTGTAATCCCAGTACTCTGGGAGGCGGAGACCGGAGGATCTGGGTTCACGGCCAGCCTCAGCTCTCTCTCTCTCTCTCTCTCTCTCTCTCCCTCTCCTTAGTGAGGCCCTCCGTAACTTCGTGAGACCCAGTTTCAAAATAAAGTATAAAAAATAGTGCCAGGGGCATAGCGCAGAGGTAGAATGCCCCTGCGTTCAATCCCCAGTACCCCCCAAAAAAAGAAATTGTAACTAATAAAGATTATTAAGATATATAAAAAAGCCCCTACAAATCAATAAGAAAAGTCAAATAACATTCAGTGTATGGTACTTATTGGTTCATTTGACCTCCATTTCACTCTATATTTAGTGTTTCTTTTTGTAACTTGAAGACTATCTAACTAAAAGATGCATTTACCAGATTCCCATGTAGCTACATTATCTGGATACTTCTCCTTCTCCTTCTCTCTCCACCCTTTCTCCTTCTCCCTTTGCCCCCACCCCATTCCCAGATTCATTTAATTTGTTATAATAAATTCACTCATTCTAAGGATGCACTCTAATAAGTTTTGGGTTTTGTGTACAGTTTTGTTCACATGATAATATATTATGAAACATTTAGTGCAATAAATTATGAAGCATTTACATAGCCTCAAATATGCCTTAGGTATTTTATTCAGTCAATCTCTTCCTAACCTGATTGACACACCCAGGCAACACAAATCTCTTCTTTATTATAAAGGCATAGCATTTCTATATATTATATAAATAGAATTATACAAGATACAGTCTTTTGTGTATAATCTCTTTCATGTAACATACTGTTTTTAAATCATTCATATTGTTATGTGTATCAATAGTTTGTTTCTTTTTATATGTAAATAGTAGTTCTTTGTTAAGATATACCACAACTGCTCATCCATTCTATTTTTTTTTTTTTTTTGCGGTACCGGGAATTGAACACAGGGGTGTTCTACCTCCGCGCTACGCCCCCGGCCCTATTTTTTATACTTTATTTTGAAACCGGGTCTCACGAAGTTGCGGAGGGCCTCACTAAGGAGAGAGAGAGAGAAAGACAGGGAGAGAGAGAGCGAGAGAGCTGAAGCTGGCCGCGAACCCGGATCCTCCGGTCTCCGCCTCTCAAAGTACTGGGATTACAAGCGTGTGCCACCACGCCCAGCTCATCCATTCTATTTTTGAACATTTGTTTTTTATAAAAATGTTTGACTATTACAAATAGAGCTTCTATGACCAATTGTTATATAATTTTCACATAGACATATTTTTGGGCTGGGGAGCTTTGTATAGAGTCTTCATATAGATGTATTTTTAGGCTCAATGGTGGAACACTTTGAGGAATTTGTGAGGCCCTGGTTTCAATCCCCAGTACTGAAAAAAAGTTGTTGACATATACTTACATATCTCTTGACTAAATACCTATGAGTGGGATATCTGGATCATATGGGAAGTATGTGTTTAAATTTTTCAGAAACTTCCAAACTGTTTCAAAGTGGTTGTACCATTTTTTCTTCCCATAATAGTATATGAGTGTTCCAGTTACTTCACTTCCTTGCCAACACTTGGCATTGCCAGTCTTTTTAATTTTAGCTATTCTATTGCAATCTTTAGGGCAATTGCTAAAAAAAAGAATGCAAAAGCTGCAGCTAAAAAGCCAATAGGACTGACTGCCAAAGGATAAAATTTTGGTTGGACAGGAAGAATAAATGCAATAGTTCTGTTGTACAGCATGTTGATGATAGTTAATAACAATATATTAAATACTTGAAAATTGTTAAGACAGTAGACTTTAAATGTTATCACCACAGAAAAGAATATGAGATTAAAGTATATGCTAAATAGCTTGATTCAGATATTCCACAATGCATACATATACCAAAACATCATGCTATATAACAAATCTATACAATTTTTACTTGTTAATTAAAGACAAATAAGTAAACACAGTCAATAAGGTTTATTAAACAAATGGTGATGGAGTAATTGGTAGAGAAATATGAGAGAAAAGGAAATGCCTAAAAATAAAAAACAATTTTGACTCATATGTTACATATAAAATTAACCTGAATCTTAGGTTAAACTGTGAAACTTAATACTATTAAACTTCCAGATGGTCTCTATACATAATTCATAATTGACTTTTGAATTATACATAATTTCAAATTTATAGATGAGAAAATTGCAGTTCAATGACATTAAAAAATGTGTAAAGGCCTGGCACAGTGGCTCAAGCCTGTAATCCCAACTGTTTGGGGGGCTGAGGCAGGAGGGTCACAAGTTTAGGCCAGCCTGAGCTATTTAGTGAGGACCTATCTCAAAGAAAAAAATATAAAGGGCTGGGGATGTATCTTGGTGGTAGAACACCCCTGCCTGAGTTCTATCCCTAGTATAACCCCCCTAAAAAAATGTTTGAAGGATTTGCATCTAGCAAAGGATTAACTTTGAATTGTTACCCAGTGTGTTTAGAATACAAAGCCTAAGTTCTTAATCCTTATAATATTTTTCCACAACCAGTTGGGTTATACTTCCAAATACACTCTTAATTGAAGAATTTCTTGGAAGTCAGTCAACTTCAGAAACTTTGTCTTCTACCCAAGATAATATTAGCAATATTGGATTTGGCTTTACACTTGAAAGAATGAAGAGAATTAAATAAATGTTTTAAAGATTTTCAGACACAGACATCATATGGCAACCCAGGACAGTATTACAGGGAGAGGATTGTGGGGAGCCATTTCTTTGGCTTCAGGCTCATAGATGCAAACACAACCTTGAGAGGTATAAGCTTTTCCAAACAGGACGATTAAGACTTGTTAAAAGTGCTATACATTTCTATAGCTGAAGTCTATCTGAGGAGAGACTTGTTCTTTTATCCAGGAGGTGCAGGTGACCTCACCCACCCAGGGGACATGACTCCCAGGTGCAGGTGGAGGAGGAAGGTGGCCTGGCAAGATCCTCTATGTTCTTCTCTCTTTGCTGTAACCTTCTTGTCAATGATTCTCTTAATCTTTAATAGGTATGGCTCAGTGAGTACAGTGTTCTTTTCCAAATTATCAACTGTGCCCTATGAGTAAAACAGACGAATCTTTTCCAGGAAGTCAAACTCATAACAATGTAACTTTGGCCCAGAACACTCCCGCACTCTTGCTTACATTAGCCCAGAAAAAACAGAGAAAGGCTCAAGGACAGTTGTAGATGAATTAACAACAGAAAGAACTTTTTGTGGAAACTTCATGGATATGATTTTGGAGGTGGTCTAAAAAAGATTTAGAAATTTAGAACAAAGGAAATTATAAAAGTTTATAGTAAGAAAGCGATAAAAGGCACTATGTTAAACTTTGAACTCTTGCCCTGTAGCCATAACCCCAATTCTCATCAAAAATAGTCCAAGTGCCAAAACCAGGTCTAGCAGCCGCCCATGGCATTATGCCAAATGAGACATATGCTCTGACGATTTGCACTGTTACGTCTAGCAGCTACCCACAATATACCAAATGACACGTATACTCTGACGAATTATACTGTTACGTCTAGCAGCCACCCACAACATTATGCCAAATGCTCTGATGATTATCTGCTCTCATAGCTTTGCACTGTTATTTCTTAAAAAACATTAAGATTGTATAAACCACAAGCATGAACAACAATCAGCTGATGATGTATTTTGTTTCCTTAATCATTGTGTATAAAATCCTTGCCTAAAGCTTTGCAAAACACACTCAGATGCAACTTCCTTGAGTTGTGTCTGTTTGTCACTCATCGCCGACTCCTTGCCCACCTTCCCAAGACCCCTGTCCCGTCGGTCTCAGTTCTCCAGCTGAGCTGGTCCGTCGCAGAGGATAAGCAAATAAAATAAGCCCCGAAATTGCCCCAGTGTGATAGTTAGCTTTTCATCATTGTGACCAAAATACTTGACAAGAAAAACTTGGAGGAGAAGAGATTTATTTTGCTCAAGGTTTCAGAGATTTAGTCCATGGTCACACTGCCCCAAGACAGAAACCTCATGGTGGCAGGGTGTTGTGGAGGAAAACAGCTTTGCTCATTGCAGAGGAGAGCTGGGAAGAGGCGAGAGAGGGAATGAACCAGAAACAGAAATAGTCCTCAGGAACACATCCCCAGTCACCCAGCCCCTCCAACCATGCCCAGCTCTGAACCATGCTGCATTGGGGACCTGCTTTCAACACATGAGCTTTTGGGGAGGACACTCAAACCCAAACCAGAACACCCAGATTTACTTCTTGGAAGGGGGACACAGGTGAAGATGAAAATCTCCCTGAGTTGAGGAGGTGGAGTTAGAAGTCCCCAAGACTAAGATGCTAGATTTCAATGAACAAAGTACCAGAGATAAGAGACTTGCACAAAGAAAATTCTGAAAACCTATATGTCACTCCCAAGTTTTCAGCTGAACACTGTTTTGGGCACTTATGTAAGGAAATTATGGAAATAATAATCTAAAGTAGCAGAGGGATCACATAGGGTTTAGAATAATTTGTGGTAGAAACTAGGGTGGAAAATTTCCCAATTTCAAGGACATGAGATAGGGACTTGCCCTGGTAGTAGAATAAAAACAGCCCCAGTCTGAAGTTTGCTTTAGCTTTTACTTAACAAAAATTAAAAGTAAGCCTCAGAAAGACTTGAGTGCTTCAAATTAATGGTGTTCCAGAATAAAACTCTACTATATTTATAGGAACACAAAAATGTTCAAAATTCTGAATGTTAGGCAACCAGCAAAACAAAACAAACAGAAGACCCAGGCATTCAAGTAATATGACCACTAATGAAAAGAAAAATCAGCCCCAAACCCCCAAAATAATAGTTTTGATAAAATTAGTAATCAAAAATTTCAAAACAATTATTGTATCCATATTACATGTGTTTAAAGAGGTAAGCAGAGATTTGAATATATTTGAGACATGAAATATATACAAAAGACCATCAAATTTTTACAGATGAAAACTATAATTTCTGAGATAAAAATAAATATAACTGGTGGATTTAATAGCAGCTTAGTCACCACAGGAAAAAAGAGATTAGTAAATTTGAAGATATAGC
Source organism: Glis glis (assembly GCA_004027185.1). Lineage (NCBI taxonomy): Eukaryota > Metazoa > Chordata > Mammalia > Rodentia > Gliridae > Glis > Glis glis. The sequence goes on along the minus strand of PVJS01013662.1, from coordinate 17,379 downwards.
AATAGCAATCATTTGAAATGAATTAGAAATTGTAAAAACTCAACAGAGCACCAGTAAGCTGAGACCAACTTAAAGTTGCTTACTTTAGGTTCATGAAGGAAGATAAAGGGTGAGACAAGAAAATACTTCAAGAAGCAACATTGAATATTTTTCCAAATTTGAAGTTATGAATCCATAAATAAAGGGGCTTAAGAAACTTTAAGTACAAGAAACAATAATAAAATGCCACCAAGGATCATCATAATCAAATTGTTTAAAACCAGTTGTAAAGAGAAAATCCTAAATATTCTGAGGTGGAAAAACTCATACCATATTTGAGAAAGTAATATAAGTATAATAAGACTAAAAGGCTGTACCATTTCAAATGTCTAACAAAACAACAATGACAACAAACTCTTGGCCTAGTGTTCTAACGTAGAGAAAATATATTTCAAACCAAAGGTGAAGAGATTCTATTAGACATAAAAAAAGAGTTTCTTACCAGCAGACCTTCCTTACATTAAAGGAACTGCTTCAGGTGAAAACAAAATGATACCAGATGGAATCCAGTGTCATTCCACATGGTAGAGTAAAGAGCACATGAAATGGTATATTCCTTATTTTAAAAGTTGTTGTAAGGGGTTGGGAGTACAGCTTAATGGTAGAATATTGGCCTAGCATGCATGGGCCTGGGTTAAATCCCCAACACCATGTGCGTGTGTGTCTGTGTGTGTGTGTGTGTGTGTGTGTGTGTGTGTATACACATATGTATTACCTATATATACTTATATATAAGTAAAAATATTTTTAAAAGAAAATACAATAATAATGTTATGTGACATTTGTAAAAGTACTAAAAGTAAAATGAAAAAATTAAAGAATACTTTGGTTAGATTTTTATACTCTATACCAAGTTATATAATATTACTTAATATTACAGTGTGATAAGAATATTTATACTATAATATTTATATGTTTATGTTATGTAGAGAGCTCAACAAAGTTTTAATTGAGTCAACAGAGGAGATAAATTGAATTTATAAAAATTATTCAGATAAAATGAAATTATTAAATACGTTCGGTCCAAAAGAAGGCAGAAAAAGAAGAAAGGGGAAAGAAACAACAAATGAAAACATAAACAACAACAAAAACTAAACAGCAAATGTTTTTTTAAAGCTCAATAACATCAGTAATTACTCTACATACCGATATCCTAAAAAACACCAAGTCAAAAAGATTTTCAGATTAAACACAAATAAGATACCTTACTGCATGATGCCTACGAGAAGCCCACATTATATGTAATTATACAAACATGTTAAAATTTAAAGAATAGAAAATAATACATTCTATTAGCAGTTATCAAAAGAATTACAAGTAGTAGATAAATATCAGACAGAGTAGATTTCTGAGCAAAGTGTGGTAATAGGGAGAAACTCATTTCATACTGACAATGGAGTTATTAAGATTACATAATAATTCTGAATGTTTACTCATAAAATAATGGTTTTAAATTACACAAACCAGATGACTAAAAGTAGAAAAATGCACATTAAATTAGAGTTGAGATTTTCACATATGTTCTCAATAACTGATATAATGATTAAATAGAAAGCTAGTAAGGATATAAAAGCTTAAATGACAACAACCAACTCAATTTAATTGACATTTATAGTATACTTCATCCAACAACAGTAGAACAAAATTTGTTTATAATGTGTGTGGAATATCTACTGTGATGGATGCTATTTTAGGACACAGCAAGCTCAAGTAATTTAAGAGGGTCCAAATCTTACAAAGTATGGTCTCCGTCTATGATCACATTGAGATGGACATTCCCCAAACACTTGGAATCTAAATAGCATATATCTAACAACCCACGGACTAAAAAGGCAAAAGGTCAGTATATTGATTTATAATGATCAGTGATCAAAAATAATGAACCTGACTAGCCAAATATCTATTGAAAAATTGAATTTCTGGTTTAAAAAAATTCCACAAAGAAAACACCATGCTCAGATGCCTTCATTTCTGAATTTCACCAAACATTTAAGAAAGAATATTTAAGAACGAATACCAACTCTAATAAACTCTTCCAGAAAATCCAAGAGGAGTTTTGAAATGATTTTTGCATTTTCCAACTCATTTTTAGGAGGTCAGTCTCATATCTTTATGTTCTCAACCTAATGACCATGATATTAAAACCAGAAAAGTCATTAAAGGAAGGGAAAACAAATGCATAACCACCATGAATAGAGATGCAAACTTCTTAACAATTTTTTTGCAAATAGAATATAACTATTCTAAAATAAATGTATGTATTGTATCTTTACACTTATATAAAAATTTGGGGAAATACAAACTAATATACAGAACCAGAAAGCAAGGTAATTGTTTTAAGGGTTGAAGGGGAGGGCGTGGTGAGGGGTTTTACAAAGATGCACAAGGACATTTTGGAGAGAAGTATATGATGGCTATCTTTATTTCATGAGACTTTCATGTATGTATAGATAAGTCAAAACATAAAATTGCATGCTATAAAATGAGCAGTTAAAGCCGGGCGTGGTGACGCACACTCGTAATCCCAGTACTTTGGGAGACGGAGACCAGAGGATCCGGGTTCGTGGCCAGCCTCAGCTCTCTCTCTCTGTCTCTCTGTCTCTCTGTCTCTCTCTCTCTCTCTACTTAGTGAGGCCCTCCGCAACTTCGTGAGACCCAGTTTCAAAATAAAGTATAAAAAATAGGGCCGGGGATGTAGCGCGGAGGTAGAATGCCCCTGGGCTCAATCCCTGGTACCGCAAAAAAAAAAAAAAAAAAAAGAGCAGTTTATTGTATATAAGTTATAACTCAAAAGGTAAAATAATAGAAGTCATTCAGTTTTTCCAACTCTTTACATATTTATAAAAGTAGAGAGTTCTAGAACTTCCTTCAGCTCTAAAATTCTTTGAATCATCAATCTGACTAAATATTGGAGAGATACAGAAATCTGTTTATTACTTGTGCGTTTGAGAAATTATCTCTTACTTTATTAATATGTAAATTTTAAAACTTTTAAATGAGTAATGAGGCTGAGAAGTTAATAAAATTAGAGTTTATAATTCATGATAGAATTTGTGAATTTTAATTTACATTTGCTCAAAACAAATTTCTCATCTTTGACTCAGTTTGATCTGTAAACTAGCTTGGAAATTCCAGGAAAAAGGCTGATCTTCATGTTAATAACAGAAACACACTCAAGGAAGCACACTTAATTACATTAAGGTAGGTAAAACAAGTTTAGAAAGAGATAGTACTTCAGAGATTAAGTCCAAAGCCCCCTTTTTACATTTGAGGAAACTGAGACTTAGAGAACTGACACATGATGAAGGAAAATAATTTTGGTAGTGACAGAACTCAGAAGTCCTGATTCTTAGTTCAATACTCTTCTCATTATGCAAGGTTTTTACTTCTACTTCTAGTATTAATAGGATCGACTTCTTTGGTTTTAAGAAAACATTCTCTGGTATCTTTCCCTGAATTTAGAACAACATAGTTGAAAAATGTTCCTGATATAAGACTTCAGAAAATCATTTCAGGCAAGTATAAAGAAAAACTGAATTTTCTACCCAAATGGCAACTGGGATAAATGTCTTCTCATAGCAGCTTGTTCATTTCTAAACACTAATTATGAACAAAATTAGGACAATTAAAGTAGACCTAAAAAGAAGCTAGCTACTAGGTAGTTTCTGTCTTCCAATTTTTTTAATGTTTTATCAGCAAATTTTCAAGAGGCATCATCAACTCTGACAATTGTTTTCACAATTTCTCTTCCAGGATACATTGCCCAATATTATATGCACACACACATGAATTAAAACACATTTGAACTGATTATGGTAGAGCACGCCTGTAATCCCAATGCTTGGGTGGCTGAGACAGGAAGATCACAGGTTCAAGACCAGCCTCAGAAAATTAGTGAGACTCTCAGCAATCTAGGGAGACCCTGCTCCAAAACAAAAAATTAAAAGGGAGGGGGTTGTAGTTCGGAGGTAGAATGCCCCCGGGTTCAATCCCTCATACCAAATAAATAAACAAACAAACAAATAAATACACATTTTGATTCTGATGGCTCTGAAAATTACCATACATTTTAAGCAGAAAAATCACTTGATGGGTGCTTTTAGTCTGGTGTGCTTTTTCTTAAGCCAACAAGCACCACAGTATTAAGAGGACCCTAACAGATGGAGCAGATGGAAACAGGACAGAGGCAATAAGGGAAAGCAGGAGGAAAAACTGAAGAGTACTGGAGGCAAGGAACACAGATGGCTATTTTTGATTTGGGGACTTTTATTATATTTTTATCAAGTTTAATTTGTATGTCTTACTTTCAACTGAGCTTAAGATTTTGTCAAGTATCATCATAACCTAAGAACCCCCTGTCAGTCTTGTCAGGGAGATCTAGTTATTTTACAGTCTAGCAATGATGGAGCCACACATAGGGGTGGTCAGCTCATTAGTGGTTTTAAGACCTGGTTTTAGGGATCCACATAAAATAGAACATTCCTCATTATTTGAAGTATTTTCCTGAAGCATGCCATCTGTTTCTCTTTTTATAGCCACAGGTATTTTCTTGAGTCTGGAGTCCATTTATTTATTTACTGTCTCATCCTCTTAATCATTTATTTGTGTTAAAACTCTTTTGAAAAGAAAGAGTACTATAGCAATACTTGCACACCTATGTTGATACCACCACAATTCACAATATCCAAATTATGGAACCAAACTAGGTGCCCATCAGCAGATGAATGGATAAAGAAAATGTGGCATGTACACACAATGGAGCTTTACTCAGTTATAAAGAACAAAATTATGTTATTTGTAGGAAAATGGATGAAATTTAAGAACAGTATGCTAAGTGAGATCAGCCAGTCTCAGAAGGTCAAGGACCATATGTGGAAGCTGGAGAGAAAATAGGAAATAAAAGGGACTTCAGATAAAAGAGGAGAGAGACCAGTAGAATAGTGAAAGGGGATGAGGGAGGGAGAAGGGAGGGGAAAAGGAGGCTTGAGGAAATAAAAAGATCATTTAATGTGATGTTCATATATGAAGGTATCACTGCCAACCTCACTACAATGTACGGGGAGGTGGGGAGGGAGTGGGGTGGGTCTAGGATCTGAAGATAAACACACCAAGTGATGTGTGGGTGTATAAATGTATCACTTTGTATCTCAGTATGTTATATAATTACAATTCACCAAAAAAAATCTAAAAAACAGTTTTTATGTTAAAATTTAAACACAGTGTTATTTTCTATCACCTAATCTTCTAGGAAAAATACCAAGAACAAACAAATGATTATCAGGTATAACTGAAATCCATAGGGCAAAGATTGTTCTAATGTTAAAGGCATGCAAATTATTTTGTGCTGAATTATTGGATAACAAAAAATTGAAAAAACCATTGATCAGAACATAGAGATTTCTTCTTTGATTTATTTTGGGTTTTGTTTATTTTTGTTTTATATTTTTAAGTGCAAGACAAAAACAATGGAGAGATATATTTTATGAACATTTTCCAGCTCAATGCTATAAAATTGTTACTATGATTTATTTTTTAATTTTTTAATTTTATTAATTTTATTTTATTTTATTTTTTGTGGTACCGGGGATTGAAACCAGGAGCATTGTACCTCTGAGATACACCCCCAGCCCTATTTTTATTCTTTATTTTTGAAACAGGGTCTCACTAAATTGTGAAAGCCTCACTACATAGCTGAGGCTGGCCGCAAACCTGGATCCTCCGGTCTCAGCCTCCTAAGTACTGGGATTACAAGCATGTGCCACCATATCTGGCTGATTTATTTTTTTAAATGGTCAAATTGGCATGACCAAGATTCAATGTTAGTAATGATGCTCTAGCTAAATCTTTTTTCTTTCCTTTTGATACTGAGGATTGAACCCAGGGGCATTCTACCTCTGATCTACACCCCCAGTCCTATTTTATTTTTTGTTTTGAAAAAGGATCTCCCTAGGTTGCTGAGAGTCTCACTAAGTTGCTGAGGTCTCAAACTTGTGATCCTCCCATCTCAGTCTCCCAAGTACAGGGAACACAGGCATGCACCACCATGCCTAGCTTGTTGTAGGTAAATTGGAGCCACAAATTTCTATTTATGCTCAACAGCTAATGATCTTCTTCCATTTTTACTACATGAAAACATATTCTGCTTTGATGGCACACTGCCTGTTACGTAATACGAGATGAGGATGGCAATGTAACCCTTGACAATGAAGACTGAGAGCAAGAACGGGAAAAGTGTAACACTGCAAGTCGTATTCCTTGACTTGCATTATTATGAAAAGGGGACCTTCTTTATCTATATAGAACATTTTACAATTTGTCCAAAGACCACAGTATAAAAGAGTCAACCGAGCTACTACTAAATTCTCCACAGCAGCATGCTCTGAGTCAGTTTCTATAGGGATGTTTAGCTCCTTAATAGTGGTTAGGTTACCAGATTATCGATGAGACTCACATTATCAAGAACAGAAGAAAGTGAAATAATGATCCCAGACCAGGTAGTGTTTGAAGCCAGCATCTGTACAGAGCTGTTTGGGCATTACAAAAGTTGTCTGTTCGTTGAGAATAATAGTTGTCAGGAAGCAGAAAGAGGGCAAAGAAACACATAAAAAGAAGTGTAGGGACATGAAGGACCAAGTGTATTAGTATAAATGATATTGCAAAGACAGCAAGAAATTTAGAATCAGGAGACATGAGATTGTATCCTTCTCTGTTACTTACAAATTGGCACCAAGGAGCTTTACACTTATGTAAATTAATACATATGTATTAGCAGTTATTACCTTTACTTAATAGCCCTGTATTTTAGTTAATATAATATATTCTAGATTAAAATAACATGTTAACACAGACATAAAATTAATTCATAAGTTAAAACCTGGCTTGTATTTCTAATCTACTGAAATAAAACTTGGTAGGTAGATCAAGGTTAAAATTTAATCTAATAAAGAATAAAGAAGAGACCTTGGCTCCCCCCCAACCCCGCATCACCCGGAGGCCTCTGAGCCCACCTGGGGCCTCGGTGTCCTCCACATCACCCCAGTGGCCTCTGTGCCCACCCCGGGCCTTGGTGTCCCCCCCACCCATCACCCCAGTGGCCTCTGCGCCCGCTCCAGGCATGGGCGTCATCCCGGCAGCCTCTGTGCCCACGCTAGGCCTCTGTGTCACCTCGGTGGCCTCTGCACTCGCCCCAGGCCTCGGCATCACCTCAGCGGCCTCTGCACCAGGTACCAGACCTCAGTGTCCCCCCACAGCATTGCCCGGTGGTCTCTGCACATGCCCCGGGCCTCAGTGTTCCCCCCGCGTCACCTCGGTGGCCTCTGTGCCCTCCCCAGGCCTCGGCGTCACCTCAGTGGCCTCTGTGCCAGGTACCAGACCTCGGTGTCCCCCCCTCATCACCCAGTGGCCTCTGCACCCGCCCCAGACCTCAGTGTCCCCCCATCACCCCGGTGGCCTCTGCGCCCACCCCGGGCCTCAGTGTCCCCCCCGCATCACCCCGGTGGCCTCTGCACCTGCCACGGGCCTCGGTGTCCCCAGCATCACTTCATGGTCTCTGTTCCTGCTCCGGGCCTCGGCATCCCTGCCCACATCACCCCGTGGCCTCTGTGCCCGCCCCAGGTCTCAGCGTCACCTAGGCGGCCTTAGTGCAAGGTACAAGACCGTGGCGTCCCCGTGTGTCACCTCAGCAGCCTCTGCGCCCCCCCAGGCCTCGGCATCCCCCCATGTACCCCCGGCGGCCTCTGCACTAGCCCCAGGCCTCAGCGTTACCTTGGCAGCCTCTATGCAGGTACCAGACCTCAGCGTCCTCTCACATCACCCCGGCAGCCTCTTTGTCAGCCCCGGAACTCAGCGTCCTTCCATGTCACCCCAGCGGCCCCTGTGAATAGCCCCGGACCTCAGCATCCTACCGCATCACCCTGGTTGCCTCTGCGACCGGCCCCGGACCCTAGCATCCCCCGCCTGGCTCAGTGGCCCCTGCATGTGGCCCCGGTCCCCAGCATCCTCCTGCGTCACCTCAGTAGCCCCTGTGCCCAGCCCCAGCCCCCACTGTCCTCTAGGGCGACACAGGCAGCCCTCTGCGCCTGGCCTCGGACCCCCGTGCCCCACCTCGGAGTCCTACGCCCTCCAGCCCTCCAGAGAGACCAGGACAACCCTCCGTGCCTGGCCTCAGACCCCACCATCATCCTGCGTGACTCAGGTGGCCCTCCACACCATGCCTCAGAACCCAGTGCCACACTGTGCACCCAACACCGTGCCTTGAAGTGTTCCTCATGTGCCAAAACCTGAGCTCTGGAGCCTGCATACCCCTCCACACACAATACCATGCCCCAGTCAACCTGACAAGAGAGATCCACAGCCTGCAGCGTACTGACCTGATTGGGACTAGAGGAACCATCAAGAGGTCTCATACACAGAAAGAAAGATGATGCAGAGGCAACAGAAACACAAAATGGAAAACACTGAAAATACAAGAATGAAGAACAGTGAGGAAACAAGAAACACCCACAATGCATCAACAAGTGAGATTACTGACTCTGACCTGCAGGAAATGCAAGACAGAGAATACCAAATTTTGATCTTCAGAATGATGAAAGGCTTCAAAGAAAGCATAGAGGAGATGAAGGAGGAAGTTGAGACTCTAAGGAATAATCAGAAAGAAACTCTGAATGAAATGAAGGAGTCAATAAAGGAACTAAAGACTGCAATAGAAACCAACTCTAGTAGGCTTGACCATATGGAAAATAGGGTGTCAGTCCTGGAAGACAGCACATTCAAAACTGAGAACACAGTCAATGATATACAGAAGATATTACAACACACCCTGGACATTCAAGAAATACAAGACAATGCAAGGTGTCCTAATCTAAGGATAAAAGGCATTGAAGAAGGTTTAGAAGCACAGACCAAGGGTATAAGAAACTTCTTCAAATAAATAATTTCAGAGAACTTTCTGAACATAGGAAAGATTTGGATATACACATACAGGAGACATATAGAACACTGTTAAGACAGGACCAAAGAAGGACCTCCCCTTGCCACGTAAAAATTAAAATGACTAACATAGAGGCCAAAGAAAGAATGCTAAAAGCAGCAAGAACAAAGGAACGGGTAACATACAGGGGCAAAACAATAAAAATCACTCCAGACTTCTCAACCCAAATCAGGAATGCCAGGAGGGATTGGTACGAAGTACTCCGGACCCTGGAAGAAAACAACTTCCAAGTAAGATTGAAATATCCAGCAAAGCTATCACTTAAAATTGATGGAGAAATGAAAATGTTCCATGATAAATAAACATTTAAAGAATTCATGAGGACCAAGCCAACACTAGAGAAAAATCCTAAAAGAAATAAACCACAAAAGAAGGAAAAACACAGGAGAGGTGAACTCTACCAGGTAAGCAACTAAACAAGGAGATTTGTCACTACAGCAAATAGGAAATAAAACTCAAAAGGATAGGAAACAAAAATCATATCTCTATAATAACATTGAATGTCAAAGGCCTCAACTCCCCAATTAAAAGGCACAGACTGGCAATGTGGATCAAAAAGCGTAACCCAACTATATGCTGTCTACAAGAAACTCACCTTCTAGCCAAAGATACTCATATGCTAAAAGTAAAAGGATGGAAAAAGATACCATTCAAACGGAGATTGAAAACAAGCAGGGGTAGCAATGCTTAAATCAGACAAAACAGACTTTAAGCTAAAACACATCAGAAGAGACAAAGAGGGTCACTTCTTATTAATAAAAGGAACAATCCAACAAGAAGATATAAAAATAGTAAACATTTATACCCCAAATGTGGGTACACCCACATTCATAAAACAAAGTCTTTGGGATATCAGGTCCCAAATAGACCCAAACACAATAATATTGGGAGACTTCAACACACCACTCACACCACTAGATCGATCCTCCGGACAACAGATTAATAATGATTGCTCAGACCTAAAGAATACTATAGACCAAATGGATCTAATAGACACATACATATTATTACAACCAACAACACCTGAATACACATTTTTCTCAGCTGCCCATGGAACATTCTCCAAAATAGACCACATCATGGGTCACAAAGCAAGCACCAGCAAATTCAAAACATGTGATATAATTTCCTGCATCTTCTCAGATCACAATGGATTGAAACTGGAAATTAAAAACAGGGAGACAAAAAGTAATCACATAAGTACATGGAGACTGAGTGATACATTCCTGAACGAGGACTGGATCAGGAAAGAAATGAGGGGAGAAATAAAAAAATTCCTGTAATTAAATGAAAATAGAGACATGACATATCAAAATCTGTGGGACACCTTGAAAGTGGTGTTAAGAGGAAAATTTATAGCACTGAGTGCCCACATAAGAAAAACAGAAAACATCCAAATAAATAACCTAATGACACACCTCAAGGATCTTGAAAAACAGGAACAATCGCAGCCCAAAACCAGTAGAAGGCAGGAGAAAACTAAAATCAGGGCAGAAATTAATGAAATAGAAAATAAAAAAGCAATACAAAGAATCAACAAAACAAGAAGCTGGTTCTTTGAGAAGATTAACAAGATTGACAAACCACTAGCTAACCTAACCAAAAGAAGGAGAAAATCAACCCAAATTACCAAAATCAGAAATGAAAAAGGGGATATCACCACAGATAGTGGAGAAATCCAGAGGATCATAAGAAGCTACTTTGAAAACTTATATTCCAATAAATTGGAAAACATGGAAGAGGTTGAAAGATTTCTAGACACATACAACCTACCCAAAATGAACCAAGAGGATACAGAAAAACTGAATCAACCAATAGGAATCACAGAGATAGAAACAACAATAAAAAGTCTTCCATCAAAGAAAAGCCCAGGTCCAGATGGTTTTCCAGCCGAATTTTACAAAACCTTTACAGATGAACTAAAACCAATACTTCACAAGCTATTCCATGAAATTGAAAGAGATGGAATTCTTCCAAACTCTTTTTACGAGGCCAACATCACATTAATACCAAAGACAAATAAAGATACCTCAAGGAAAGAAAATTACAGACCAATATCATTAATGAAAATGGACACAAAGATTCTAAATAAAATATTAGCCATGCACATTCAAAACCATATTGAAAAAATCGTACACCATGACCAAGTTGGTTTCATCCCAAGAAAGCAAGGCTGGTTCAACATATGCAAAACAATACATGTTATCAACCACATAAACCTAACTAAAAACAAAAATCACATAATCATTTCAATAGATGCTGAAAAAGCATTTGACAAAATTCAACACTCATTTATGTTAAGAACTCTACAGAAAATTGGAATAGAAGGAACATACCTCAACATCATTAAATCAATATATAAGAAACCCAAAGCCAACATCATATTGAATGGGGAAAATTTTCCAGAATTCCCCTTAAAATCAGGAACAAGACAAGGATGCCCACTATCACCACTCCTTTTCAATAAAGTCCTTGAAACTCTTGCCAGAGCAATAAGACAGGAGAAGGATATCAAAGGAATTCAAATAGGAAAAGAAGAACTAAAATTATCTTTATTTGCAGACGATATGATTCTATATCTAGAAGACTCAAAGAACTCAATCAAAAGTCTACTAGAGCTGATTAACAAATTCAGCAAAGTAGCAGGATACAAGATCAACCTAAAAAAGTCAGTAGCTTTCATATATGCCAACCATGAATCCACTGAGAAAGAAATCCTGAAAACAATTCCATTCACAATAACTTCAAAACCAATAAAATACCTAGGAATAAACTTAACCAAAGAGGTAAAAGACCTCTACAATGAAAACTATAGAACACAGAAGAAAGAAATTGAAGAAGATCTTAGAAGATGGAAAGATCTCCCCTGCTCTTGGATAGGCAGAATAAATATTATCAGAATGGCCTTCCTGCCAATAAATGATGTACAGAGTCAATGCAATACCTATCAAAATACCAACATCATTTTTCGCAGAGCTAGAAAAATCAGTCATTAATTTCATATGGAGAAACAAAAGACCCAGAATAGCCAAAGCAATTCTCAGCAATAAGAACCATGCAGGAGGCATCACAATCCCTGACTTCAAAGTGTACTACAGAGTTATAGTAATAAAATCAGCATGGTATTGGCACAAAAACAGACACATAGACCAGTGGAAAAGAATAGAAGATACAGAAATAAGTCCACAAACTTATATCCATTTGATTTTCGACAAAGGTGCCAAACACATACGTTGGAGAAAGGACAGTCTTTTCAACAAATGGTGCTGGGAAAACTGGTTATCTACCTGTAGAAAAATGGAGCTGAATCCTTACCTCTCACCCTGCACAAGAGTCAACTTGAGATGGATCAAAGACTTGGAATTTAGACCAAAGACTGTGAAATTATTAGAAGAAGCCATAGGTCCAACACTCTATCATATAGGCACAGGTAGAAACTTCTTCAACAAGACCTCCAAAGCACAGGAAATTAAAACAATAATTAATAAGTGGAATAGCATTAAACTACAAAGCTTTTGCTCATCAAAGGAAACCATCAACAGCTTAAAGAGAAAGCCTAAGGAATGGGAAAAGATCTTTGCAAGCTATCCCTCTGACAGAGGTCTAATATCTAGGATATACAAAGAACTTAAAAGGCTTTACAGTAAAAAAACAAATAATCCGATCAAGAAGTGGGCAACTGAAATGAATAGACACTTCAAAAAAGAAGAGATACAAATGGACAATAGATACATGAAAAAATGTTCAACATCATTAGCAATCAGGGAGATGCAAATCAAAACTACTCTTTCATCTGACCCCAATTAGAATAGCAATCATTAAGAAGTCAAACAACAGCAAATGTTGGCGAGGATGTATGGAAATTGGGACTCTTCTACACTGTTGGTGGGATTGCAAACTAGTTCAACCACTATGGAGATCAGTGTGGAGATTCCTCAGAAAACTGGGAATGGATCCACCATATGATCTGGCTATACCACTACTGGGTATCATACCAAAGGGATTGAAACCAGAAAACTACCATAATATATGCATACCCATATTCATAGCATCACAATTCACAGTGGCCAAATTATGGAACCAACCTAGATGTCCATCAACAGATGAACGGATTACAAAATTATGGGAAATACACACAATGGAATTCTACTTAGCAATAAAGAAGAACAAAATAACAGTATTTGCAAGAAAATGGAAAGATCTGGAGAACATTATGTTAAGTGAGATTAGCCAATCACAAAAAAAGAAGGGACATATTTTCTCATTAATATGCGCAACCTAGTGAGTAGTGGGGACACAAAAGGGATTCCAATGACAACGGAGAACCCCCAGTGGTGCAACGGAAGGGGTACAAGGGAAGAGGAAGGGTAAGAAAGAAGTGAATCTATGGAATTACTGTCATAAACAATGTGTACATATGAGATTATACCAACATCATTCTCAGTGCTACATGTGTGGGGTAAGGGGGGAGGTGGGGGGGACACCAAGAGCTGTGTGCATGTATGTTAACACCAAACTGATACTCATTGTGATGTGAGACTACAATGCACCAATAAAAACATATTAAAAAAAGAGTAAAGAATAATTTCATAATGTCTTGGTCATTTCAGTTTATGAAGCAAAGTATAATTTATTCAACACCAAGATGGACTTGTGTCTTAGTCGACATTCTCACTGCTGTAATCCAAAACAACTGACCACATAACTTAGTGGAAGGAAGATTTATTTGCTCACAGTTTTTGAAGATTTCAGGCTGGGTCTGCTTAGCTCAGGGCATGGCGGTGGGAAGCAGAGAGAGGGAGAGTACAAGGGCTCTGTTCTCACATCCACACTGTGGAGGCTGGAAGCAGAGAGAGAGCAGGGGGAGGAGAGACTTTATATTCCCCAAACCCACAACCCCAGGAGTCCCTCCTTAGCAACCAAGCCCTGTTTCCAACATTGCTACCTTATTTCTATGAGTGCTTGGGGGACATTCTAAATCCAATCATTGCATCTTGACACCATTAGGGGGAAGGAACTATTTTTAAATCTTATTCCAATGGGAAATTATCATTGAAGATAAAGATGCTTGTTTATATACAGATGAGATATTTCTTTGGTGCCTTAGCCATTAAATACATCATTTGTAGGTATAGTTCTTCTAGTATGCTTCTATAAATGAAAGAGATTATAAAATCTTTTTTATTCAGTTCAGTTCACCAGTTGTGGTTAGTGTTCCATTTTTACTACTGTTACTTCCTGGAAACAAAAATAGATGTTTCCCTATATCAGTTTAGAAGGCAGAAGAAAAGCTTAGTTGGCAATGTAGATTCTTCCAAACTTTTCCTAATAAGCATATTTTAGATATTCTCAAATTAAATTCTTCCAGGCCAAATCACAAAACGATGTTACTAAATACTAAAATGAGATTACACTAAGTGCTATAATGATATTTCAGGGAGGACAAAAGTCATATAATGCCTGGTTTATTACATTAAATTAGGAGTATTTTACCTATGTGGGAAGCTTATTCCCTTTTAACGTATGTTCCTGATTCAGCTGTAACACCACACTGGCCAAGACAGTGGACCCCTCCATGCTGTGCAAAATCCTAAATATCAAAGCTACATCTACCACAAATTAGTATGTTCCTACTTTTGTCACAAAGAATTAGTTTTCTTTTTAAGTAAATGTTTAACATGTACTTTGTGTCTGAGTACTAAGTACTGAGAGCTGGTTTTTAGTGATGTGGACTTAAACTCTGACACTACTCTTAAAGTTTTTATTTACATTTTTCTTTCTTTCTTTCTTTCTTTCTTTCTTTCTTTCTTTCTTTCTTTCTTTCTTTCCTTCTTTCTTGTGGTACTAGAGACTGAACCATTGAACCCAGGGTCATTCTACCTCTGAGCTACACCTCCAGCCCTTTTTAATTTTTTGTTTTGAAACAGGGTCTTGCTAGGTTGCTGAGAGTCTGGCTACATTGCTGAGGCTGTCCTGGAACCTATGGTCCTCCTGTCTCAGTCTTCCAAGTACTGGGATTACAGAGGTGCGTCATCATGCCCAACTTATTTGCTTTTAGAACTAGAGGGTAGGAAACACATCTTTACAATGTATTTCAACAATGGTAATTGGAGTGCATTGTACACAGGTACTACGTAAGCCCTGCTTGGTTGTGCACACCTGTAATCCCAGTACTTGGGAGGATGAGACAAGAGGACCACAGGTTTGAGGCCAGTGTGCTGTAAACTCAGTGAAACCTTGTTTCAAAATAAAAAATAAAAAAGCATTTCTGGGGGTGTAGCTTAGAGGTAAAATTCCCCTGAGTTCAATCCCCAGTACTACCAAAAAAAAAAAGAAAAGAAATAAAAAGAGTACTCTGTGGTGGCACAATACTGAAGTGGCAGGTGCTGTCTCACTGAAGAAATAGGGTAGAGAAACTTAGGTTACAAAGTACTTTTAGAAAATATTTACACTTTACAGATAAAAAATAAAACATTTCTCAAGTGTTACAGTGTGCTAACCCATTCCAGAGAAGAATCCACGCATGCATTTTTTCTCTTGATTATTTAGCCCAGCCTTTGAGAAACCAAAGGGCCCAAGGGTTTTCATGTTGAATTGGAACAAAGTAGAAGTAAAAGCTTCTTTTTTTGTACATCCCTGCGGTATTGTAATTAACACAGTGATTGCTCTCCATTACTTGAAGAATGCAGAAAATGTGTTGAGGAGACAGAACCGGCCTGAGATCATGGGACACGGAGCCTTGTTTTGGTTTATTGGCTTTTCTGTGTGCTGCTGCTGCTGCTCTTTTTTTTTCTGATGCTTCTGTTGATCAAAGCCAAATTAATTTATGGTCCACAGAGAGATTATAAACACCACATAAAACCTAAATTCTATGATGGACCAGCTTACTTCTACTCTGTTAAGGTGAACCAAAACTATTCTGAAATATTATAAAAGTATTATGATGTCAATATATTTTTCTTCCAGCAGCACAATAGGCAAGTTTGACTCATAAAGGACCAGAAGTGTTGGCTGATAAAATCTATATTAATTTATAAGATTTATTCAATGCTATGGGCACCAATGCTATTAAGAGAAATAAAAGTATTCAAATGAAACTTTTTATTAAAGGAAAGAATATAAATAACCCTTCAAATTGCAATTCAAAATTCCTATTTATTAATCAATACAACAAGTGGAAAAGAAGCAGTGGGGTACATTCATTAATTCTAGAACTAACTACACATTGGTATTTCTATGAAAATCTAATTTAAAGATAAACATTTTATTTTTGTCATCAACATAATAGGTTTATTTGAAAAATTAATGATATTTAGTATATTTATCATGTTATGGGGTGGTCTATGCATACTTGAGGGTTTTGTACTTTTTTTGAATATAGAGTCCAGCACATTGAAAACCCACAGTAGAGCCCTAGTTAAAAGTAATGAGGCACATAGCACCGTGCTTGAGGTATATTTGCCTTTTTTATCTGCCAGTTTAAGCATGTAAGAATAAACTAGTTCTTTCTCAAAGATGTGACATCTCCAGTTTTTTTTTTTTTTTTGCATGCTATTTCATTCGGGGGCAACATATCAAGGGGTCTATTGTTAAAAACAGAGTTTGATATTTCTTTACTTTCTTTTGTACATAAGCCATTGTGTGATCCTGGGTAAAATGAAAGTATTATAGGTCTTTAAGGTACCAAATAGAATTTTTTTGAATACACACACACACACACACACACACACACACACACACACACCTTGTTACAGACTGAAGATACTTTCATGTTGCCCAGAGTTGTAAAACTATTGGTAAAGGCTGGAGTTGATTTGACTGAGATGACTTTTTAAAATTAATTTAAAATTTTACTTGTTACTTATTTTTAGAATATAAAAAGTCATATAAATATAAATCAAATAATATAGTAGATGAACAAGTATCAATGAATTAAAAACATGTAAAGTTTTCATATTTTTAGCACATGTTATTTGTAGTTAAATGACAGATTTGTGACAGATTCCTTGGTTCTCTGGACAAGACTAAAGAAATCGAATTGTTTTTTTATCTTTAATGAGTTTCTAAATTAAGTAAGATTTGAGAATAGTTTAAAAATGTATCATTGAATGATAAGTGCATATACTAAACTTAGAGGGTTAATACTGAGAACTCTTAGAATATGCTAGTGATCAGACGAGATAGGGCGTGGTGGTGCACGCTTGTAATCCCAGTACTTGGGAGGCTGAGACCGTAGGATCCGGGTTTATGGCTAGCCTCAGCTACTTCGTGAGGCCTCCGCAACTTAGTGAGACCCCGTTTCAAAATAAAGAATAAAAAATAGGGCTGGGGGTGTAGCCCGGAGGTAGAAT
>PVJS01013661.1:0-41718 GCA_004027185.1 Glis glis | reverse complement strand
AAGGGAAGGGGGAGGGCAAGAAAGAAGTGAATTAATGGAATTACTATCATAAACAATACGTACATGTGAAAATATACCAACATCATTCTTGGTACTTCATACGGGTGGGGGGAGTTGGAGGGGACACTAAGAGCTGTGTGCATGTATGTTAACATCAAATAGATATTCATTGCAATGTAAGACTCCAATGCACCAATAAAAACATGTTTAACAAAAAAACAAAAGTTCCTCTTTCCATGAAACGTAGCAACATCAAAGAGATCTACTTTGGAGAGCACCAGCTTTTCTGTAAGCTTATTCTGAGGAACCTCGGTTTGGTTCAGTGGGCTGTGGCCCCATTTAAAGAGAAGGTGGCAGTTGGTTATTCTGTCTCCTAGCTCACTGACTGTTGAGTGACCACGATTTGAGCTCGTCAGAGTTGTTCTGTCTATAAAAGAGCTTAAACCCCCTGGTGTGAAGTTACACTGGGATGCTAAAATGCACAGATGGTCCAATGAGGACTAAATGAGATAATGGGTGTCAAAGCTCTTATAAAGCCATAAAACAGGACACAAATGCCTGCAGTTATTATGATGACAAATTCAAAGCCAGTTTTATATGGAGAGAAAGTAGTCAGTTTCCCTACATCCCTGTAGACTCTAGAATATCACCATCATTAGATCACAGGGTATTGACATTCTTTACATTGCAAGCCTGATATCCAATTATGGAATCAACTATCCCTTGGGATACAGTCGTGGTGACATAAGTTTTCACACACGTATCTGATCTTCCTGAAAGCAGGTTTAAGTGGGTAGAGATCTATGGGCATCTAGGATGGGTACAGGGAAAGTGCCAAGAGAGGAAGAAAAAATATTGAAAGAGAAGAGAAAGAAAAACATGTTAAAAGGGTAGCTGGAAGCATGTTAGGAAACAGGAAAATTGTGAAGCAGAGTGAAGAAAGTGCGTGTGGAATCCTACAAAGAAGGAGATGACAAATAATGACAAGTGAACATTTCATTCTCTCTCTAAAAGAGAGAAGTAAAAGAATATAGAAAAATGCCCTGTGTCAAAGTCACGCTATCCCTTGTGTCCTTACTAATGTTACAGGGTTCTGTGAGTGATTTGGCCTAATCCTGAACCCCAAATAGATTGGGAGAGTTCTAAAGAAAATGTGTTTTAAGCAAATTATCACGGGTCCGCTGATGTCTTCATCATCGTTTCTCGTTAACTGCAATGCACAGACTTGTTAAAGACATTCAGGTTGCTATGATCGTGTGCTTACTGACCAGGTATTGTCTGGATCTTGGGCCAGTGGAGTTGCTTTCAGTTTGACAAGAACTACATAGCTGAAATCCCCTTAATTTCCTGAAGATACTACATCAGCAGCCATTGAAAAGAGAGAGGGAGAGAAAGAGACAGAGAGAGAGAGAGAGAGAGAGAAAGGAACTGACATTTCTTTCTAAACATACAACATTAATTTCCCTATTCAATCTAAATTCAGCCAAAAATCTAAACAACAGCTTAAAGCACTCCCACACTAAATGAAATTTCAAGTCACGAATGAAAGAAGGAGTGTTCCTGGTGGCAGGAGCTGTCACCCATCACAGCCTTGCTAATAAAATTCACCTCCACCTACAGGGGCTGCCATCAGAAAACCACTCCAGATCAAGGACTGTGAGTTATGCTTTAACTACTCAGGGTCCTTGGGTTCTCCAGTGACAAACAGGAGAATGTGACCTTGGGTGCCCACTGTGGAACCCACTGGCTGAGAGAGACACACTGTGCAAGGGAGCCACCTGCCGAGGGTTGGGCTACGGTTGGCATTGGGCAGCAGTTCCGAGTGGTGGGCCAGTCACCGACAGCAGGCCTCACTCAGTGATGTCCTCTGATGGGCCTCCACATGACAAAACGGGCCAGCACTTGCCAGCAATTAAGAAATAATGGCATGGCTCTGGTGCACTTGGCAGAATGGGGTTTCCTCTGGGTCACCTGACTGTCTATTTTGTAGGGAATATGGCCTAAAAGATGGGGCACACTCTTGCTCATCACCCAGCAGGGAGTTATTCCGTTCAGACAGGACACCTGGCCCCAGGTACTGAGCAGCCTCCAGCTTCTAAGCTTCATTAAGGAGATAACTGGTACCATATCAAATAGAGCAAGATGCCACCTTCCCTCCCCCAAAGCTGTCTTCGTATTGACAGGCTGAGTGAAGGAGCATTGTCTTTGGATGAGAGACTTTCAGATCTGGTTTACTTAGAAGTAATCACAGGGAAACCACATAGACTTTAACATTTGTTTTCTTTCCAATCAACCCCATTGTAAGCTACAACACTAGGAGCATTCCTTTATGTTTAATCTTCGGACAGCCAACAGTTTTCCTCAATTCAACTCTGCAAATTCTCATCCTGAATTTAGAATATGTCATGTTCTACTTTCTCCGCCTGGCACACACCATGCTCCTTCAAATTCGCCTGGTCTCAGACAGAGACATCCTACCACTTGCCTGAGGCACTCTCTACACCTTAACTGGTAGATCTCTGAGAGCTTCTCCCTCAATAATATCCCTCTGAGTGTCAGACACAGTGGCATTGCAGGGTAGGTATTCCATAAATAAGGAAATGACTGCAAGCCGGGCGTGCATGGTGCCACATGCCTGTAATCCTAGTGCTTGGGAGGCTGAGACAGGAGGATCACAGGTTCTAGGCCAGCCTTGGCAACGTAGCGAGACCCTATTTCAAAGTAAAAAATAAAATAGGGCTGGGGGTGTAGCTCAGAGGGAGAATCCTTCTGGGTTCAATCCCCAGTACCACCACGAAGGAAGAGGAGGAGGAGGAGGAGGAGTGAGAGAAAGAAAGAACCTCAGCACATAGAAATGGACATTGTTAGAATTTAAGTATGGAAGGGGTCTAGGAATGCATCAACATTTCTGAACCAAGGGGTTTAACAGATGCTACCTGAATGAATGAATCAGTACATGGAGGAGCTTCTTCCAGCCACCTGCTGCAAGCCATTTACATTCAAATCATCTGTATGATCACTGCGAACAGGTTGCTTGGCCTGAAGAAAGATCTCACAGAGTTTCTTAACTACCACATGTCTTTACCCAGGCCTTCGTGTGGCACTAGTGTATGTGGGTGTGCGAACGTGCCTGCACGTGACCATTGCGTGTGTGAAGGTGTATGGTGAGGAGAAGAGGCTACCCCTGGATCGTGCATGTGGCCTGGGGCCTGGACTGCTCTCACTGTCCTACCTTGTTGTGATACTGCAGCATCTGAGTGATGATTCTGATCTTCGGATGGTAGTTCTTTATGGAGATCACTCTGAAACAGAGAGAACTAAAGTTGAGGCAGGGCCTGTCTTACCCACACAGACTGATGGGAAGATTAGTTTGATTATCTCCAAACAGGGCATGGGTGGGCCTGGCAGCTGGGGCCATCCATAGAGGCTGCAGGCACAGGGCCAGGTCAAACTGTGTTCCCGTCACTATACATCTTGGTGGTTTGTAAAAGAAATCACAAGACAACCAGTGTGTGTCCTGGGCATAAAAAATATGAGGGATCCCTGGGCTGCCTGGGTGATGGGTGGGTGCTGCTGGGCGCTGAAGGTGGGGCATCTGGAGCAGGAATACTGCCCAAGGAGACATGGAAAGCAAGCTCGAGTCATGGCGCCTCCAGAATTTTTCAATCTCCCACCCCAGGGTCCAGCCTAGAATCAGTCTGCTCTGAGTATAGTTCCGCAAGTTAATGACTTGAGATGTCAATGACAAATCAAACAAGCTGTCTGACAAATGGTTCTAATTGTCACACACATTGGCCACTCTCATGGATGTGAGTTCTAAGCAAGGTTCTCAAGAGCAAGGATTCAGCCTCCTACAGCTAATGAGTCTTGGTGAGGACTTGAACGTTGGTTGCAGGTAATTGCCAGTACCTCACGGAGGTCACAGTCTGGTGGAAAGTTCCTGTCCAGTGCCCTTGGTCCATGCTGGGCACTAACCACCGCCTGCGCCCACCCCAACCTCACGGGCACTGCTCCGCCCACCAATCCCAGTGCCGGAGGGGAGGAGCAGGGTCAGATGATTGGAAACACCTGGCTTCCAGTCGCAGCCATTGCACTAATGAACTGGGTGACCTGCAGGAAATCCCTGGGCTCTCTGTTCCTGTTTCCTCATCTGGACAGTGGGGGCAACAGTACCTGCTTTATTTACTTCACAGGCTTGGTATGAGGAGCGAATGGGAGACCATATGTGAAAACGCTTTGAAATCATTACAAGCACTCTCCATGTGTAAGTTATGGTTTTTGTCATTACCGACCCTGTCAGAGGTGACATTGTACATTTCCTTCTGTGACAAGGAAGGCTAAAGAATGGAATTCCGCAGAAAGGCCCACCTCCTACGCTTAATCAGAAGAGCAAGTGCGGTCCTTCCTCATGACCGCCCCCACAAATTTCCCACCAAGCTGTGCTCCCCACTTCACCCATTTTTTGTGCAGAAATGGAGGGAAGGCAGCCCGGGAGCAGCTTTATCTGAAAAGCTGGAACTTGTGAATTTAGGGAATGGATCACGCGAAAGCCTCTCCCTGCACAAATCCACCCTGGGCTTTTGCACTTGAAGGATTTCCTTTTATTTTTGAAAGAGCGCTGTGTTGGCCCCAGCTTATAACTCAAGGACTTTGAGCCTCGTCAGCCTTCTCCGAGCAGTTCACAGCATCAGCCAGTTTTCTGCATTAGCTCATTGCAAATGGATCTTTGACATTTTAATTTCAAAGGGGGCAGATTGGTCTCATTAAACTAAGGAGGAAGGAGGATTATACAAATAAAAGAAAAACACAGCCTATTTTTTAACCCTGAGCTTCCCATTTCCTTTTGCTGCCTAGGCCTTAGCTCTGGTTAATGGATGGCTTAATTACATTTCTGATACTAACTTTGTCCAGTCATTTCTGCACTGTGGCATCCTGCCAATCACCCTGGTGCCTATTTGTGTTTAACCCTATCACAGTCAGCGTTCTAATAAAACATTGCAATTCAGAGAAATGCCCATTTTGAAGCTATTATTTCTATTATTCACCTTTTGGGGGAAAAACATGAGCCAATTCCAAATTTCTCTGTGGGGTCAAAATTATAAGCTTTATCTTCTGTTTTTGTGTTTTTTTGTTTTTTGGATTTTGTTTTGTTTTTTCTTGTTGCTGTTGTAGAGTTGAAAGAGAATAAAGCCTAATTCCTTGAAGGCAACACTTTTATCACTTCAAATGACAGAAAAATGTGTCAAATGATGGAAATACCCCTTACTTTCAAAAAAGACAAGTGAAGCCAGGCGTGGTGGCGCACACTTGTAATCCCAGTACTTGGGAGGCTGAGACTGGAGGATCCGGGTTCGCGGCCAGCCTCAGCTACTTAGTGAGGCCCTCCACAACTTAGTGAGACCCTGTTTCAAAATAAAGAATAAAAAAATAGGGCTGGGGGTGTAGCTTGGAAGTAGAATACCCCTGGGTTCAATCCCCAGTAATGCAAAAAAGAAAAAAAAGGACAAGTGAGACATTTTAAGCTGAGGTCGGCTGCTGTGGTCACTTCCCAGCTGTGACTAGCTAGGGGATGGGCCAGGTGTGAGGCTGGGAACTACTCCACCATCCTGCATCCTGGACAGCCCACTGCCCACAGGAGCTCCTGCATCCAATTCCTTAAATCCACTGCACTAAGTGCATTGCCAGAGAAAAGTGAGTGGGAAGAGAAGATTGTGCCAGATGTTGCCTGCTAGACACAAGGACCAGATGCTGTGGGGAGGTCTTGCTCATCCCAAATGCTCCAGAGGAATTCCTCTGCATCACGGACGGGAAGGCTCATGTCACTTGGGGCCGCTGATTAAAAGCAAAGACAAAGGAGATGCAAGCACTGTAATGACACAAAGGCAACTTCCCAGCCTTCACCTTCAGGTAAATTCCCAGGACATAGTAACCCAAGCTGCAGGGAGGGGGGAGCCTTTGTCTGGATCAGAGGATAGCTGTTCCCAATTAAGCAGAGTTCCTGGGAATACAGTGGGAGTGAAGTGTTTTCTCTTAGTTCATCTCCTCTCCAGAAGATTCTCTTTATTATTCCCTCCCAGTTCAAATAACCATTCTACAGTTTATGCTAGAGAGGAGACAATTCCAAAAGGGCTCTAACTACCTGCAGCAGAATGTCTGAACTTTTTAGTGATGTCACAATCACAGGACCTGACTGCCGATCTATGGAAAGAACAAAAAGTGCACAAACTGTCCTCTGAAATGAGAAAATAAGGTGTTGGCGTTGGGGCCAAAATTAGCATTAGAGGAGCTGGCTAACATTTTCTGTATTGTACAGAAAAGGCACTGGGCCATGTTTTCTGGACTGCCATCCCCCAAAAAACGTAATGTAAAAAAAAAAGTGAGAACTCTAGTCAAATAGGTTTAAGATATAATCTATAATACATTACATTACAGATTCATATTAAATTTACAGATTCGTATTAAATTTACTGAAAATGCTTTCAGTGAAGAAGGGTAACTCTTTGAAATGAGCTAATTGGTCAATAACCCTTTGCGGGGTGGGGCGGTACTAACCAACCTGCTATAAACACACCTGGAAAGCTCTACCCAAGGTTCTCAATGTTGGCACTATTGAATTGACATTTGGGACCACATAATTCTCTATGTAGGGACCGTCCTGTGCATTGTGAGAATATTAGCAGCATCCCTGGTCTCCACCCACCAGATACCAGCAAGACCATCCCTAATTATATCAACTAAAAGCATTTCTAGACCTTGCAAAATGTCCCCTGGGGGACAAAACTGTCCTTAGTAAAGACAGCTCAGCTCCCTTTCCGCTTAGGGAACATGGTGCTTTATTTCAGGCCTGTACCAATCTAAATCTATCTTCCCTTTTCTACTTCTGTCTCAAGGAAGCTCAAACCCAAGAGTGTCTATGAGCCCCAGAGATGCCATCTGCTAAGGCTGAGCTTCCTGTCGGTGGTGCCTGTGTGACAGTACCCTCCTAGCCACCATAGCTTCGGCTCCACCAGGCTTATGGAGGAGGCCAGGCATGGGGTGGCTTATCGTGGAAAGACGGTCGCACAGAAATAGTGCCCAGAGCCTTCCCTAGCCTCCCCACCTGCTCCAAGTTACCTCATGATGTTGGAGGCATCTTCAGCATCCGGGTCAGCGCAGTACTTGTTGGCAAGGATTAGGCACGCATCTGCTGACTCTATCTGAGACACCAAAAGGAAAAACCACAGAACACAAACATATAAATAGCCACACTCAACTGCAGTCTCTCTCTGTTGACAGCTCTTGGGGAACCTGGTGTTTTGCAAGGAAAGAAAAAAAAACAATCCTGAAAGATTACAGTTTTTGTCAAAAGTGTAGGTTGCAAGTTCTTGTTATGTTATAAACATTTCATCTTGCTGCGGGTAGAGAGTACAACATGTACCTTATAATTACACTCTTCATTTGGCATAGCCGTTTACATGTAGGATTTCCAGATCTCTTTAAATACAATTAAGCCTTTCAGTCCCCTCTCTGCTTCCTTTCTCAACCGTCGGTGCCACCATCCCAATTTTTCCAGCCAGGAAATGGAGGTTCGTGAACTAAACCCCCTCTCTCAGGTTACCAAGTCAACTGAGTAGTTCAGGATTTGGAAATTTAGACTCCAAAGTCCTTCATCTAACCTTTTCATATCTTCATTATCTGTGTACTAAGAAGAAATCAGAGCCCCAAATTAGATAACAGCTCTATATTGTTTAGCATTCATTAGTATTCCGCTATTCGAAAGACAACAAATTTATGTATATGAAATGATATGCTACAGATGAACTCAAAATACAACCTACTGACTTATCCAAACACAAGCCAAGAAGGGTTTACTCCTTAGAGGGGCTGGTGAGTTTAATGTGTTAATAATTGCTTGCATTTAAATTAGGTCCTAAACTGTAACTAGTTTCTCTGTTCTCATAAGATTTCACATTAGCCATAACTTGGGTCATGTCTGGATAATATTAAGACCAACTGACAGAGGCATAAGAATTTTCATGCTGGCCCGGGTCTGCAATCTGTCCCACTTGGTATGTAGAACTTAGCAGTCCATTTCTGCATTTGGTGGGAGGACATGGTTTCCTCCATGGTATGTCACAAATTGTCTCTAGATTTCCTTAATAATGCAAAGAATTTACACAAATCCTTTTGGATTATTCATGTTTGATTATTTATACTATTTATACAATTATACTATTTACAGAAGTATGTCATGAGCACAATTAGCATGTATACTTCAGTGGATTTACAATTTTAATGTACACCCACTGGCATGCAAATATTGACCATGCTTACAAAATCAATATTAAATGAAGAAAGTAGCAGATGTCAAAGTTTTGCTGTGTCTCTTTCCCTTCTAAGCCGTGGATATACTTTAGAAGAAGAGTCTAGCTTAGCAGGTTCTAGAAAAAACGATGTTCCCATTACCAAGTAATGTTAGATACCTACAAGTTTAGTTTTGTATCTTGAGTTGTTTGTGGGGGAAAAGGAAGCTCAAAATGTTTTATGCCTTCAT
This sequence comes from Glis glis, assembly GCA_004027185.1. Lineage (NCBI taxonomy): Eukaryota > Metazoa > Chordata > Mammalia > Rodentia > Gliridae > Glis > Glis glis. Next base: position 33,185 of record PVJS01013661.1, on the reverse strand, counting down.
AAATTTTTATTTTATATTTTATCCTAATGTTCCTTTCTGATGTAATTAACAGATGTCAGAGTTATATTGAGTTCAACTATAAGTACTGAAGATGGGAATCCCTTGATTATTATATTGTACATAAGGCTCTTGAGTCTGTATGACTGTCCTACTTACCAGCAAAATAAGTTTTAGGTTAAGAGTAGTCCAAGTGTGGAATGCTTCTGGATGGTCAACCACGTGCCAGCAGCACCGGGTGCTGGGGCCAGGGGGAGGGTGGTGTCAAGACTGGTGGTACCTGACATATCTCATTTGGGTTTTAGGAGATGACTTTGGCCATCCTGGGAGACATGTCTCCTGACCACAGAGCCAAACTCCCCCGCCCTCTTAAGGTGGAGCAAAGACAGAAATCACCTCTTCTTTCTTACCTTGACTCTTGCAAGATCATGTGGATTGAGGACTGAACCCTGATAAAATTCCACCTGAGTAAAATGTCGTTTGAACAGAGCTTCAAGTTCCAGGTTAGGGGAAATGCTGCACAGGGAGAGGAGAAACAGCCATTAATATAAAGCACTCAGGATTTTAGCCCCCATACCCCCCTTCTAACTTCCACGGGGAGACTTGGAGAAAGGCTCTGACCTTTGAAGGACCCCCTTTCTTTCCATAAATAAAAGGATCACATTTAAGATAAGTAGAATCCCAGCCCCGTTGAAAGCCAAATCCAGCAGCAAGGTAAAATCACAAGGTTTGTGGCAATTACAAAGGTTGAGGCCTATGGGGCACAGTGTCTTCCACCTGTTGAATGAAATCCCTATTTTATGACTGGGGAAACTGGGGCTATGACATCAGTGCGATAGCTAATAGTGTATCAACTTGACTGGGCCACCACGGGATGCCCAGATTAAATATCATTTCTGGGTGTGTCTGTGAGAGCATTTCCAGATTAGATTACTATGTAGGTCTGTGAACTCAGAAAAGCAGATTGCCCTCCTCAGTGGGAGTGGGCATCGGCCAATCCACCGAGGGCCTAAATAGAACACAAAGGCAGAGGAAGGAGAAATCTTATCCTTTTGCTCCTGCCCGCCTGTGCTTGGGCATCTCATCTCATCTTCTACCCTTGGACTGGGATTTACACCATGGGCTCCCCTGGTGCTCAGACCTTCAGACCTAGGCTGAATTATACCCCAACTGGGTCTCCAGTTTGCAAATGGCAAATTGTGGGACTTTTCAGCCTCCATAGTCAAGTGAGCTACTATTTCATCATAAATCTCTCTGTGCAATACATCGATAGGTAGATACAGCTATATAGAGATATCTATATGTATCTCATATTGATTCTCTGGAGATTCCTGGCTAACACAATGAGGGGTTAACCAACATTGCTCCCAGCCAAGTCATCCTGCAGAGGGAGTCTTTCCCCTGCTTCTCTGCAGCATGGACTTCCAATACCCCCAAACCTGGATCAAAAAACATCACCTGTGAGTAGTCTCAGACAGAATCGATTTACTGTCAGTGTTATTCCTGACTGGCACATGTGCACACTACTCATCTACTCATCACACTTCTTTTTTTTTTTTTGGCACTGGGGATTGAACCCAGGGGCATTCTATCTCCGAGGTACACCCCCAGCACTATTTTTTATTCTTTATTTTGAAACGGTCTCACTAAGTAGCAGAGGCTGGCTGCGAACCCGGATCCTCCAGTCTCAGCCTCCCTCCCAAGTACTGGGATTACAAGTGTGCGCCACCACGCCCGGCTACACTTATTTCTTTGTGTGTGTGTGGTACTGGACCTGGGGGCATTCTACCTCTGAGCTACACCCCCAGCCTTCTTTTTTAATTTTTATTTTGAAACAGGGTCTCACTAGGTTGATGAAAGTCTCACTACTTGCTGAAATGGTCCTCAAACCTGCGATCCTCCTATCTCAGCCTCCCAAGTACTGGGATTACAAGCGTGTGCCACCACACCAGGCTAGATCCAAACACCTTTCCCACTGAAGGGCAAGGATTCAATAAGTGATTGGCCTGTTTATTCATTTGTTAATCCTGCAGACATGAAAAGTACCTACTCGCTACAAGGTACTGTGCTAGACACTAGGTGATATTTAGTTAGAATCTATTACATGCCAGCAATTGTGCTAAGTCAACACTTGCCTAACATGCAAATACTTAGTAATAATGATAATTGCTAATGTTTTTGAGTGTTTCCTATGTGCCAGACAGCATCCTGAACACTTGACAACTATTAACTCATTTAAACCTCAAAGCAATGCTAGGGGAAGATATGTTATTAACTCAGAGCCTTAAGAGGTTAATGAACTGGGCCAGCTACTAAGAGTTTGACACTGATAGATGCTGGGGACACAAAGATGAGTCATAGCAATCGAAGCATTGGCAGCCAGTTTGCTCATTCCAACTGAAGCGGGGGGGGGAGAAGAGCAGCTGCCTGTGCAAATCCAACCAGTCTTCCAAATCCATACAAATAGCACATCTTTCAGAATCTTTCCCTGGTAATGGGGTTCTGCCACTTGATTAAAGTGACCTCAGTATTCACTGGCTAATACAGGACCAGCATTGTCCTCTAATTGTCACAGGTCTGCTCAACCCAAAATGTTCAACCAATGTGAGGGCAGAACCTGTACCCTACATATGTCTTTGGAACGTTCCGTCAGCAGAAGACTGGCCCCGCCACTGGTAATCAGCGGCTAAGCATTGAGCTGGTCCTGGGGGGTCTATCTTTTCTGAATTTGGAGAAGTCAGTGCTGAGAAGGAAAATGCTACTGCTCCACTGCGGTGGCGAGTCACAAGTTTGGCATTCTGTGAGCAAGTGCCAGAGGAAGGGGCTGCATGGGACAGGGAATCGTAGGAAAGGGGACCTCAGTTTCCCTCAGAGCAGGACTGAGTCCTGAGTGGTACACACCACGTCGACCCAGCCCCAACATGTGAGTTTCGTTGGGGCCCTTGCAACTTGGTGCTGGGAATGGCCCTGTGTTAGCCTCGTCTACATAAAAGAAGACAATGACAATACCACCATGTCAACGTGGTGCAAGCCCCAGGTACTCTCCATTCTTTAGGCAGACTACCCTTTACCTAAATTGGGGATCAGGCAAAGTTTAACCCTCAACCACCTTGGGTGTTGGGGAGATATCTCACTTTGTTCCCCATAAAACACACATAGGCCTACCTTCTAAGTCGATTATGTAGTCCAATCTATTTTATCTTCCATGATAATAGCTTGAGCAGTAATTAAGCACTTACTGCATGCCTAACTCAGCTCTGCACATTTCACATGGATTACTCCATTTCATTCTCACAACAATCCAATGAGGTAGAATTATTATCTCCTTGATTTACAGATGTGGAAACTGAGGCACAGGGAGGTTAAGTGACTTGCTCAGCTGGCCATTGGTTGAGTCAGGATCCAGAGGGAGGCACAAACTTGCACTCCAGCTGTGCATTAAATGGGAGCCTGTATGTATGGTGCAGGCCTAGGATCACATGCTGGGGACTCGCAGGAACAGCAGCTGTTACTATTACTACCTTATATCACTGCCTTGCTTGGTCACCATCTACTCCTGCACGCCTAAAGTTTCCACCCCATCGGGCTAATTATCCCTCACCAGGCACTGTGGACACGCCCAGATGGCACTGACCCAGACTGCCCAGGGGACAATAATGACATGTTGGGTCCTGGTGAACACCACTGTTATTTCTTCCTGAAACTCAGATGTACTCCCAGAATTGCCTCTAGAGAGGCAGGCTCTGCCCTCATTGAACAAGTGTGGGGCTTCCCTTCCACTGGTTCCGTAACATCCTCTCCTAGAAGACCAGCAGGGACCATGGTTTAGTCAACTCTGCCGATCCCCCAGCATCACACCACACCCACAGGCACCGGGAGAGGAGCCTCCAGTGGGTGGAAGGTCTGGTGGTAGCAGCAGGCTCTTACTTGTGAAGAAAGACGATCTCCACGTTGACATCATCCCGGTCCTTGTGCAGAAAGTCCTTCAGGAAGTTGGAAACACTCTCCAAAGTGATGTGTCCACAGACCACAATGTGCCTGAACAGGAGAGGCCAGTTAGCTGCGGCCAGACGCTGCGCGAGGACCCCACCTCCCAGGCCCTGGCAAGGCAGAGGAAGCGCGGCAGCTGCGGGGGAGGCATCATCTCCTCCCTCCACCACGGCGAAGCCCAGCGCCCGTCCCCGGAGGGCTGTGAGGCAAAGCGGCGGTGCTAGCAGGTGCTCGGAGACTTGGAGACAGAAAAGGCATATGGCTTCTCACCTGATGCTGCACAAAATCCTATTAAAAGCCCAACCGTTTGGCCAAGTGGTTTTATGCATTTAACAATAAGTGACATTATGCTTGCGCTTAAATGCTGCATTATCAAGTCCCTTGCAGATTCATATCTCCCCCTTTCTGCCCACAAAGCGTCCTCCCGGGAGATTTACCGCATGAATCTTGGTTTATGACATAGAGCTTATCAGGTAATGAGATAACAAATCTTGCTGAAACGATGATTTTGTGTATAAGAAAGCGGACTTTTATCAGGGTGGCTAATGTGCGGCTTGACACATTATAGGCTCGGCTGGCCATAAGCAGTAAAAAGGAAATTTTGCATTTTTCCACCATAACTTCTCCGACAATGGGGGCATGCAACACTTTACAGTAAGTGAACATTATTCAGGGCTAAATGGGGATGGGACGCTCCAGGAATCCAAGATCATGCTGCTGGCTGTGTGTCCCCAAAGGACTACTGCCTTCGGGGGCTGGTGATTTCCAAAACAGCCAAAGGAATTGACCTCAAGACAGAGAGAAGCCAGGAAGGCACGAGGCTGGAAATGCTTGCCAGTCCTACGGTGGTTTGGACTTCTATCTCCAAAAATAGTAGCTCTCCCTGAAGAGATGAACCCCTTTTCCACAGCTGTGGAGATCAACAGCTCTCCTGCAATCTCTTTCTGCCCCTGAACCAATCTGACCTCAGCACCAGGTACCACTTACATTAGCTATGTGATGCCCACGTAAGAACAAGCGCTTTGATGCTAGAGTTAGCCCTAAGACCAAAGGCTGGGGCCTGACTGTGGAGCTGCAAGCACTGGCTTCTAGCGAAGGCACTGTGTGTAGCAAGGGCTTGACTTAAGTCCCTGTGCCCCTCAGGCTGACAGTGACAGGGGCTGGATCTCTACCCGCACTCTGAGACAGGGGCAGGTGGTAAACATGCAGGGAGGCAATTTCCCGGGTAAGATTTAGAATGGGCAGGTCCTTTGCACTTCATAATTGCTCTGTGCACGCTGCAATAAGGCAGAACGTTCATTGGCTGGAGGCAGCTCGTAATAGGAGGGGGTGATGATGGCTTATGCGATGTTCCATTAGATGCCATTACAAGAGCATGCCCTTTCGTGGTAATTTGGTGCTTGACTAAGTATGTGGGAATAATGCAGTAAACTCATTGGTGAACGGATAATGATGCAGAACAAAGAGTAAATCAATAATATGCACGATGCAGTTAATAATATTACCATTATGGACCGTTATTGTTACGCTGGTGCACTTAGCGATCTGGTGAACAGAGGCCGTCAAGGGGAGGGAAGAGTGTCAATGGGCTACTTCAGAAGAAATGTCTTAACGAGATCACTTTGCCCTCTAGCCAGACCCTGCTAGATTGGGAGAGAGGTCCCTTGACAACTCACCCAAATTTCATACCAGAAGCCCACATCCCTGACCGACCCCCTCTTCACTGTAAGGCTGTGAAATCCACTGTATATCAGAAGACGTGATATAAAGACTTGGATTAAGTACATTTTTGTTATATCTTAAAATGTTTCCTGTGGCACACATACATTTATGGATAAAACAGGCTGTACATGAGTGTGTGCATTCTGAATACGATTCCAAATTCTTAATTCGCCAAGTGTGTTCAGAAAGTGACTGAGAAACAGGACTCCCTTCCTGACCTAACTCCCCACAAATGATAACAGGGTTGCTTGGTGCCACTCTAATACTTTCTGCCTGCAGACTTCCAAAATTAAGATCAAGGCCCAGGCTCGGGAGGTAGCTGAGCAACCGAGCACTTGCCTAGCACATCCATCCCCATAGGTGATGCTGTCACCTGGATAAGAAAGTAAGCCAGATAGGATTCCCTGCTGTGCTACCAAGAATGTGTAGCACCCTGGGAAAGCCACTTATTCCCATTCAATGCATGTTAATACCACCCAGCCAGCCTCCTGCACCAGGAATTATAAAGTTCAAAGTTCTATACCAGCATACGCCTGGCTATTTTTCAAAGCCAGACTCAAATCAATGATAGGTCTGAGGAAATTCATCCTTCCCATCCCGTACACAAAAAAGGTGAATGAAGATCTGCCAGGAACCCTTCTCAGTCTTCAGAAATGATCCATTGGTAGACGAGATGTATGTGAAGTGGAAGGGGAAGAGATGAGCTGTCCCCTCTCACCCTTGAATCAAAAGCGCAGCCAGCTGATTTATTCAGCCTTAGAAAAAGTCAGGGTCCTCTTACTTGAAAATGTGCCGGGTACATATAAAATATATTCCAATGCAATCAATATTATCCCTTAAGCCTTTAATTAGCTTTCACTTCTCTTAAGAAGTAGACAAATGCTAGCAGGAGAGGGGAGAAAAAAAATTGACTTTTTTTCATTTCATGCTAGCTGTCCAATACCATTCTAGACAATTGAAAATATATATCTTTTAGCTACAGCATGATTTCTGGGGTGGAGAGCAGTCCTTATCAAAAAGGAAGAAAAAAAATTTCCTTCAACATAATTGGTATTTTTGCTCAGGAAAAAAAAAAAAAGCAAGATTGATTGAAAGCAGATTGCCTTTTTGCCCAGGGAGAGTTATTAGGTACATTATCATGGCAACCTTGAAGAACCCATATTGTTCCAATCTGTCCTGTATCTGATTTGAAGATTTACAGCCTCCCCGTTTTGTGCCAATAATCATTTCCTCCATTTTGTTTTCCATACAGTGGAAATTATCAAGGAGCCCACATATTGAAAATGTTTGAATGCAGTTAGAACCGATGGATGGGGAGATGCGGCCTCTGTAACACAGCATCAGCATCAGAAGGTCTGCCCCCGCCAGCCTGGGTCTGAGAAAGAGCCAGAGGCCCTGCAGGCGCATGAGGATGGATGCTGAACAGAGAAAACCTACTTTCCAGAAATATTTTTAGGACTTTTGAAAATTCCAGGGGCAGGAGTATGGGGAAGGATATTATTGCAGGGAGAAGAGAAGCAAAATCTATTATATTCTCAATTATTCAAAATATGGTTGAAAATATTCCAAGACAAATAGAGGAGGGTGTGCCCTGGTTGGAAACAGTGATGCCTGTTCATGTGGCATGACTCGAGTAAGGCCTGAGAGATCCCTAAACAATTTCTGTTGGGTTCCATGACACTGCAGATGCACCAAGTGAGAGTCATACTCCGAAATCAGATTTGCATTGTACAACTAACACGGTAGTGTCTTTGAGGGGCTGGAGTTCATACCTGATTCGTGAGGTTGCTCTGAGAATGTATTGAAAGAGATAATACACGTAAGGGCCCAGCAAAGAGAATGGCTCACGGTAAGCACTTAGTACAAAATGGCAGGAGTCACGTGACATCTGTGCCTCAGTATGTAGCAGGTGTAAAGTGTTTTGTGGCCCACACAGCCTCGCCTGATCCTCAAACAACCGCATGTTCTTACTATCGACGTCTTTTCAGATAACTTGTCTGAACCTCGATTTCCTTAAGTTACATGCCTGACATCCCATGGGAAGTAAGTGACTTGCCAGGATGCAGTCCAGGTCCCTGACTAATTCTCACTAAGATGAAGGTGGTAAGAGAAAAGTTGTAGGTATTTCAGCTTCGGGACAGGCAGGGCTGGGCCAACAAAGAGTCTCCTGGATACATGGTAGAGGGTGCTGCAGGGGTCCTGAGTGGTCCAGGGGAGAAGCATGGTTGGGGATCGGGGTAGATAGAGGTAAACCTCACTTAACCATATCACCAGATTCTGGCTGCACCTGGTCAGCCAGGCCAGAGGGCTCAACACAGTGAAGGTTGAAGGAAACAGAAATCATAAATCCTGCTGGTCAGGAGCTGGAAACCACATTTAAACTTCAGTTACACAATTTCGCAAGCCACAGGGATGCAAAGTAATGTAAGTACATATTTAAGACATCGTATATCACATTCAACTCAAGACATTCTCACTAGCTCAGGAATCCAGAGGCTAAGGATTGACATGACCCATTTACAATGGGTGTGCATGGGGAAGTTAAGCTCTGAAGGCATCTAATGCTGTGGCTCTGGATGTGAACTTTTTCAGCCACCAGGCACTCTTCATGACTGATGTCTATGGGGCCTGACCACTCAGTTTGTGAAGAAGGCCAATAGAACTAAATCAACAATCACTTTTTTTTTTTTTTGCAGTACCGGGGATTGAACCCAGGGGCGTTCTACCTCCGTGCTACACCCCCGGCCCTATTTTTTATACTTGATTTTGAAACTGGGTCTCACGAAGTTGCGGAGGGCCTCACTTAAGTAGAGAGAGAGAGAGAGAGAGAGAGAGAGAGAGAGAGCTGAGGCTGGTTGCGAACCGGGATCCTCCGGTCTCCGCCTCCCAAAGTACTGGATTCCAAGCGTGCGCCACCACGCCCGGCCAACAACCACTTTTGACTGCTTTTTCAGTTCTGCAAACAAATATTTCTCAGGCAAAGGCAACATAAACTAATATTAATGATTTAGATTAACAGAACGATCCCAGATACACACGGAAGCATTTTAAATGTTAAAATGGCATCAGATGGCACTTTCTAGAAAGGAGTTATCATCCAATATAAGCAAGAAGTGGCTGCTGCTAAATAGGGGCCCTATAGAGAGGGACTGGGTTAATTAGGAGCTGGTAACACAGGTGGGTCATGGAGCAGCCATGGAGTCATGTGGTTGAGGGTGACGTCATAAAAATAAGAATAACGCTGCCCTATTATGAACTCTATCAGAGCTCACCAGGAAACTGCCTCTTGCCTATTTCATGGGCACATCTTACTGAAATATACATTGATGTGCTTCTCCCATTTTTAACCATCCAGAATGCGAGCCCTCACATCCTCCTCCATCACTCTTCTCCCCCCTTGGTGATGGGCCAGGAAACCCTGAACACCCACCTTGAGTTGGAAGGTCAGTGTCAGAGTTCAATGCCACATATGATTTTGAGAGTACACTTACACAGGAGGCATCAGAGGAGGACAGAAGGGGCAGCCACCAGACAGGGATTGTCAAGGCTCCTGAACATAAGGCATCCAGAGATCCGCCGAGGATTAGTTTAGTCCAGTTAGAATGAAAATCTACATATTATCAGGTAGTGGTTCTTAGAGCCACTAGCCTTTGAGAAAGGGAACGTCAGAGTGATAGTGATAGGTCCCCTCTCACATTATCAGGTGTATTTCAGTGTTAGAAAGCCCTTGGCAAATGTTTCATCTAGTTAGTGCCTGTGTTCCTTTGATGGGGAAACTGAGGTCCAGCAGTTTGGTGCAATGTAGGTACTAGACCAAGGATAGAATGATCCCCTCTTTTGATGCTTTCTAAAGAGAGGGAGTAGAGTGGGTGCTGTACAAAGGACCCTGGGTTGGGAATCAGGAGACTGGGGGACCAGGGCTGTGTGACTGGGGCCGGGAGAGGTAGTCACTATAAAATGAAGAGGCTGATGGGGCCCACCAGGCACAGATGAATCTTCCCACAGGGCTCCAGTGCTCTGCCCCCACCTTAGAGCATGCCGTCATTTTATCTTGTCTAGACGTCTGCAATAACTTCCTAATTGATTTCCCTGTTTACTCTCCCCACCGCCCCCATCCCCACCCCAAATGGCTGAAGAGCAGAGTCTGTTGCAAATCCAACCACCATCAGGTTCCGCAAGGGTGGGGAGGTCTTAGATCTCTCCTTAGCAGAGCCTCGCTCTAGGAAGACAATGTAAAACGCACAGCTCCGGGCTGTTTATTTTTAAAGATACTATATCCATTTTTACTGGAACAAGTATAAAGAACTTAAAAAACCCATAGCTATCCTGTCACAATAAATCACACAGAGTAAATTGAAAATCCTATACAGCTTTCTCTGAATACATTGCGCTCACTTTGTCAAAGAGGTAGATGAAATGTGGCATATATTGATCTAGATGTCTCTGTAAAACTATAATATTTATATCAAATACATATGCTAGACTCTCTTCTGTCTTTCTGCTGAGACTTCTAATCATGCTTCCCTCACCCACCTCTCCCCAGCGCCTCCCTCCACTGGTAGCCCCTGCACGAGGGGAACGGATTTTAAGAAGTGCTTGTCAAGGAGAATGAGCAGCATTTTATCACAAAGGAAGCAGGGTGGTTAGAGGCCCAACAACCCGCGTCACACAGCGGTCAGGGCTAACAGTCTGAGTTCTCCATCTTAGGGTGAACTCGAACCTTTCTGCATCTCCAGGACTCTCTTGCAAGCTGGGCTTCTCATTCCCTCTCACCAGGTAAGGATCTGGGGGCTGCTACATCTTACTGCAGCTTTCCCTGATTCAGTCATACCTTTCAGGGCTGCTGTTCCTTGGCTTTTGCCTTCAGGTTCATTCCTCCACTGCAGAACAGGAAGATGCTAATGCACCTCCTACCTTCCCGCTTCCTCCTTTACTGACAGCTTGGTCCCCAGAGACTGATTTCCATGTGGAAGGACTGTCACCAGCAAACAAAGGCTAGCTCCAGGCTGTCTCAGCCTCACCCTTCCACCCTACACCAGGCCCTGGCTCAGGGTCCCCCCAGATTGCTCAGTTTTCAAGTCCTAATTGTTGACTGATGGACAGGTTGGCAAAGTAGTCTTTGCTCGGACACCCGATGCCAGAAGAATTCTTTGTGTGTGTGTGTGTGTGTGTGTGTGTGTGTGAGTGTGTGAGTGTGTGTGTGTGGTACTGGGGATTGAACCCAGGGCCATTCTACCTCTGAGCTACACCCCCAGCCCTATTTTTTTATTCTTTATTTTGAAACAGGGTCTCAGTAAGTTGCCGAGGGCCTCACTAAGCAGCTGAGGTTGGCCACGAACCTGGATCCTCCAGTTTCAGCCTCCCAAGTACTGGGATTACAAACATGCACCACCACGCCTGGCTGCCATAGAAGAATTCTAAGTTACCACTTCCAACCTGGTCCTATATTTCAAGTTTGTGAGGAAGCTATACGTGGAAGCGAAAAAATGAAAACAAAACAATTGAGTGTGCACTATGTCCATACTCCAAAGCCTGACTCTAGCCGCTTTCTATTAAAGGAAAGAAAAACAAAGAGAGAGGACCAAGGAAGTTCAGTGATAAGATAATTTCCTACCCTTGGCCACATCCAGCTCTTTGCTAATCACAAACTAAGCAAATGCATTCTCCCTCCTAGTGAGGAAGAGAATAAAGTAATCATTTCATCCAGCTGTCAGCAGAGCTATTCTGGAGCAGGCAGGCTGTTTCCCTGTTTCCACAAATGGGGGCAGAAGGCTGAGCAAATAGATCCCAACAGTGCAGCAAAGGCACCTCTGTAAAACAGAACCCTAAGTTCAGAGGCAGATGACTGGTACACCCAACCGAGAACGCTCTTCTCGGATGCCCCAATCAGACCACAATGAAGGTGATGCATTTTAGGATATACAGATAGTTGGGACCTAAGCCACCTTAGAAGATCCGTGTCTGCACCTCCACCAGCCCAAATCATAATCAGACCCCACAATTACACCACACACATACTTATAGCTGGACCATTAGTGACGAATAATCACACATGTGGTGTCGCTTGTGGCCTCCACAGAGCCTCAGTACAAGCCTTATAAATTCCGCGGACCTCAGTGTCGGGGACTCTGGTTGTTTTTGCCTGTCTAAGCACACACCCTCACAAAAGTGAGCAGCACCTCACTTTTGATTACATGTAGCTAAAACTGTTTTAGCACAGTTCCATGCCCAAGTGAGGCCAATCCGTGCTTTAAATTTTGACTGGCGTGGCACTAAGTTCACTGTGGGAGTTGAATTATCCTGACGTTTAACTCCTATAATAAATGCAGTGATCCAGGAAGTTTGGGCTTCCTGTATCTTTTCTGTCATTTCTGGGATTTCTGGGATGTTATCCTTTGGTCTTGCCTTGGATTCTGTAAGGTACTCTAACCTTCAAAGCACAAAAATCTTTTATGCTTAAATCAGCCAAAAGCAGTTTCTGTGGCCTGCAACCAAAGAACCCTAAGTGGGAAATTTCTTTACCTTTGCTTTAGTTTCTCATTTACTTCACACAATTACCAGTATGCAAGTATAATCACCACTATTTTGGTTTCCTTCTCTCTCCTTCTTTCCTCCCAGAAAGAGGAAGTAGGCAGCATTCTTAAGTAACCAGTTCCATAACTGCCAAACTCACAAAGTACACTGGTTCGTCTTTGGGTCTCTCCTCAATACCCTCAACCCTCTTCATGTTATTCAGCCCATTGCTTTGGGCTTGGTGGCCCTTGGTCATTTTTAAATAAGCCAGGCTCGCCAGGCGTGGTGGCACACGCTTGTAATCCCAGTACTTTGGGAGGTGGAGACCGGAGGATCCGGGTTCGCAGGCAGCCTCAGCTCTTTCTCTCTTTCTCTCTCTGTCTCTCTCTGTCTCTCTGTCTCTCTGTCTCTCTCTCTCTCTCTCCTTAGTGAGGCCCTCCGCAACCTCGTGAGACCCGGTTTCAAAATAAAGAATTAAAAAAAAATAGGGCCGGGGGTGTAGCGCGGAGGTAAAACGCCCCTGGGTTCAATCCCCGGTACCGCAAAAAAAAAAAATAATAATAATCCAGGCTATGACTTTTTCAGTCCTAGAAGCTATTTCCAAGAAACCAGGAGCCTGAATGGCACTTTCTTCTCTTCAGATCAAAGCAGATTTTCCTGTCTCCACTGGAGGCTGCTGCATTTGAAAAGGCAGGGACTCAGCCGAGAAGACTAAGCCAGACAACAGTCAGCCCCACCCTGGGGATGAGGGTGGGATGGAGGGGAGTGAGTCCAAGCAAAGAAATAGTTCTTCATCATTCTGTGGAAAGGGTTTCAATTTGCAAAGCAAGCCCCATCTCTCCCTAACACGCATCATGGCCGCAGAGCACATGAGGTTGGGAGTGACTCCCCGCATAATGACAATCAGGTTGACACAGCTTCCTCTGGTTCTCTGACCACGCACAATGGGGTTGGCTCAGCCAGCAGAAGCTTCCATTCACCCTGAGCAGATACAATCTACATACAGGTAGTCCCCAACTCATGCCTGGCCACTTACAATTTTTCCATTTGATGATGGTGTGAAAGTATACCCATGCAACCATTCTGCTGTTCACTTTCAGTAAAGATTTAAATAAGTTACATGAGATGCTGCACACTTTATTGTAAAAAAAAAAAGGGCTTTGTGTTAGATACTTTTGTCCAATTGTAGTCTAATATAAGTCTCCTGAGTGTGTTTAAGGTAGGCTAGACTAAACTGTGATGTGCAGTAGGTTAAGTGTATGAAGTGCGTTTTGACCAACAATATTTTCAATTTATAATGGGCTTATTGGGATGTAACCCCATCAGAAGTGGAGGAGTATCTGTACTTGCATCAACCTGAGCAGAACCCCAGTCTCTGTTACACACACAGAAACGGGGAAGAGCCACAGGGTCGAAGGCTTGCTGAGGCAGGATATTACACAACAGGACATCTGTGAGGTCTGGGGCATCAGCAACTCCCCAAGCCTCCCACATCTCTCTGCACCCCTTTTCCTGAGATCATCATTAGATCTCCAGGTTTTTAGTGCACAAGACATTCTGATGTTACCTCTGCCCTAAAGTGCTCCAAGGGGTGCCGTCAGCAATGTGAGTTATCGCATGCTTTGAGGAGCATTCCCTCTAATGTACTTCCTGTCTTCATGATTATTTCACACCTTCATGATCTTACTGAACAAAAAAGAGCATTTCATGAGGATAATGCTCCTACATAATCACACTTCTGTGAAGCTGCCACTGGCTCCTTGGGTGGGTCTAAAGTCTTGAGTACGCTCAAGGAGAGCAAGAATCAGCCTTTCTCACTCATCCTTTTAATGATAGAGCCAAGCACAGTGCGTGGCACAAGGTAGGGGTTCAGGTAATTGAGGGTTGAGTGACAGAGTTGGAATGGGATTTTTTTCTCAATCTGTTCTATATACTAGCTGCCATGTGCCTTTGGGGTCAGTAACTAAGGTCATAAAACCTCTCAGAGACGGGCATTCATCTATCTCTGAACTGCCTCCATGTGTCCTTACTGAAAAGGTACAGGGAAGGGAGATGAAGACTACTTTTACTGACAATTGGTACCCACAATTGGAGCAGTCTGCATGGCTCTGGGAGTGGAGCAGGCCACTGACATGTAATGCTAGTACTAGACGTGGAGGCTCAAGCCTGACAGCAACAGAATCGGATTTGCACGACTCTCACACTGCATTGGCCTCTATAATATTCTAATAAAAAGAGACACCGGACTTGGCCTGTTAGAAAAGTTTCCTGGTTTATTTTCAGAGTATGATGACAGCAGCAGGGGTATGAGCCCCAAATCTATGAGGAACAGCCTTGCACGGCTCTGGAAAGACTTCTATCAGAACGAATGACATCGCAGGAAGTCAGAAATCACAGCACAACTTAATCTCAGATGGTTACATTTGTTCCTGAGATCCTAAGTCTCCCCAGCAAGGACTCACTCCATCAACAAAAGTGAAGTTGAGCAGAAAGCATCTTCAAGGATTATAATTAGGAAAGTCATAATCGGAGTTTTGTTTTTTAATGGAAGAAAGAATATTTCAAAGCAAAGTCTAGGCTTGAATATGACTTTTTTTTTAAGGTACACAGTTCATCTCCCACCTACACTTCTATTCTTGTTTTCAGAACAATGGCTGGAACATTTTGATAAGCGTTTGGAAGGGAAAAGAGACAGTGGGAACGTGGAGGGGGCAAGCCTTCATTCCATCAGCATTATCAGGAAATTGATTTAATATGCATCCAAGTCTCTTTTAATAGAGCTTCAAGTTCATAAAAGGGCTAAAGATGTGGCTTAGAAGAATCCAAAGCAGATGCCAAGGAAGAAGTGCCCACATCCACACCCACCACGACTCCTCTCATTGGAAAGGAATACCGCGCCACATTCCGTTGCATGATACAGTGCCCAATGACAAGTGCTTTTAGTATCTGCCTCGTGGTACTGAATTTCAGAAGTAGTCAAGGGGTCGTTTTGCCAAAGTATTAGAGCAATCTCATTTTTTTTTCTGTTCCCAAAAAGTTTAATGCTAATCAAAGCAGAATGCCTAATCAGTCCAAGATGGCCTGTCAACTTGAATTACCTATTTGTCTTCCTATTTACTGTATCTGTCTGTCTACAGTTCTTCATATCTTTGTGAAGATCAGTTATTGGGGCCCGTGTTTCCTTCTGACTAGAATCGCTACCAGATGATCCTTGCTGGTGATATGTTGATGATTTGCTAATTTATGGCTTTTAAAGTCTAGGAATCTGAAGACATTGCCGGGGAGTCACGTGGGCCACGAGACCGGAGAGAGCTGAATGGCTTTACTTGACAAGGGATCAAAGATTGTGTAAAATGCAAAGCTTCGGTCACATTTCAACCAGAGCGATGTCTGTGATGGAGAAATCGTAAATGACATCTTATAGGAAACATTCCTCACAAGAGCGGTCCACCCCTTGTAGCCCGCGGAGAAGTGAGAGTGTTGCTGGAGATACACGTAAACAGGAAAGGAAAGAGGCCCATGGTATCAGCCCAAGTCAACAGCACATGAATCACCCTGAATCCTATACCCAAGTGCTAGAGGCCAGGCCTTCCCAGAAAGAGCAGAGATGGAAAGACTTGTCATCTCTGGGAACCAAGAGAGGTTTCATTAAATAAGCTCTGAGGTTGAACTTCCCCACCACTTAGGTGGCCAAATAGTCTAATGTGTAGCTAAAGAGAGAGCTGTGGTATATTTGGAGACTGTTATGGGCATGCAGAAATCCATCTGTCCTTGGTGCCTGGCGTGGAGCGAGCCCTTGATAAACACATGTGTAATAATCCACATAAACTCTCTCTAATGCAGGGGTGGATCATGGCAGGGTAGGGGTAGACTAACTGAGTTTTTGTAAAGAAATAGTCCATGTTCTGGCACAGCAGAGCCTTTACAATTCCATATTCTTTCAAAATTAATCTAGAACCACAGTGCACAAAACTCGAATGTGGTGGAGAAAAGAGTGGAATTTCACGTTGAAACAAGACACCAGGCAGGAGGGAATAGAACATCATCTCAGAAAGGAAGAAAGGATCTGAGTGAGATAAAGAGGAAAAACACAGTTAAATCAGAACCTGATAATAAGAAACCAAGGAAGATATGCAAGAGGCCCTTTCCTGATAGGTTAGAGAACAGGGCTCAGGCAAATTAGACTGAGAGGAAAACACAGTCCTCCCTCTGCCTCCATGGGGGTTCAGTTCCAGAACCCCCACAGATATCAAAATCTGCCAGTGCTCAAGTCCCTTAGGTTAAATGGTGTAGTATTTGCATATAACCTCCACAGAGCATTTAAGCTTCACAGATGGCGCTCTTGGATTGGAGCAAGAGTTGGGTTAGTCTGTGGTAACTATTCCCTAGCCAGAATGGGCCATGGCATCCTCATCCTGGTGACTTTTCCTCCACATTTATGACATTCACTTCTCTGTCCCCTTTGCTTACTCCCTGTCTTTCATTACTCATTCCTGTCTGTGTGTCCTCACAGCATTTGGCTACCAGAAATCAGTAGAACAATCCAAACCCATCCCATTCTGTGTCCCAAACACCTGGCCTAGGACTGCCTCAGTGTCGAGCCACCAAAGCCCCATCATGGGGACAAGGGCCTGGATGGTCCCCAGCTGGGCTGCCTCTGACCAGGGGGTCACAGCAGATGGATTCCTCTCTGTGGCCAATTATTTTCCATGGCTCTTGGCCATGTGACCTCGGACCAAGATCTTGTCAGTTCTCATAAACTAACCAGGAGTAGAATGAATCACACTGCGAGAGGAAACCTCTGGGGGACCCGCAGTGGACTGTGGGAGGGAGGAGAGTAAGCTGGGGATCCAGAGGCCACAGGAGCCTCACCCCCAGCCCCCCCCCACACCTCTGAGCAGATATGACTTTACATGAAGGGAAAGAGGAGGAGGCAGCGGCCTTGGGAGGCAGGTGGGCTGCAGGAGGTCTACTCTCTGAATAAGATTTGCATTCTCAGCCCAAGAGGCTAACTGTCCCCAATACCCCACCTTGGAGAAATTGCCTGTTTCAGATACTCATTGAATTCTTGGTTGTTGACACTCAAGACCCTATTCTTAGGAGCCCTAGTAGATCATAATATGATAAATTAGATGACAGCTAACACACAACATCACCTGTACCCACACCTACAGATGGATACGGATGACCAGTGGGAAGTGATGAAAATGTTGGAGTAGCCAGGCCTAATGGTACATGCCTGTAATCCCAGTACTTGGGAGGCTGAGACAGGAGGATCAGAGGTTCAAGACCAGCCTCATAACCTTAGCGAGACTGAGCAACCTTGTGAGACCCTGTTTCAAAACAAAAAATAAAAAAGGGCTGAGGGTGTAGCTTAGAGGTAGAACACCCCTGGGTTCAATCCCCAGTACCACAAATGTTGGACTAAACTACCCTAGGCCCGTGTGGATGGTGGGGAAGTCTAAG
This sequence comes from Glis glis, assembly GCA_004027185.1. Classification (NCBI taxonomy): domain Eukaryota; kingdom Metazoa; phylum Chordata; class Mammalia; order Rodentia; family Gliridae; genus Glis; species Glis glis. The sequence continues at coordinate 15,497 of PVJS01013661.1, read as the reverse complement.
GGATGCTACATAAAGTATATACATTATGCCAGACACATTGATTAAAACTGGAAATGAAGTGCCAGCGAAATCTTCATATTCTCCGATATCCTGAATGTGGGTGCTATATAAACAAAACCCTGAGCTTCTCTGCCTACTTTCTTTTTTTACTTTAAATAAATCTTTGAATTTCAAAGTCTTGTGTCTCTATAGTTTGGGATCATGAGTTACCTTGGGTTCTCTGACAAGACACTGCATCATTAGGTTACTCCTGTATAAAATATGCACACTTACACAAATCTCTTAACTATGTACATGTTTTAATTACTTTCTAGGCATTCATTTGAGTCCGTTCTGGGGGGTAGAGAATATGTCTGTGCATCCCTGGGTATAGCAATGTATTTTTGCATACAAAAAACTCGGAGCACTGCATGCTATTTTAAGAGTCTGAACTCTATCTTTCAACAAAGTTTAGCTGCTTTCCTTTTGCAAATGCATTTAATTTTATCTGGAAACTTTTTGACGTTAGAAATAGAACAACTGTAGTTTCTCATTATGTTTGCTGCCAGATTCCATGCTTGGTTGCTCAACTAAAGACCTTATATTGCTAATTACTACCACATGCCCGTATCCCCAGCGAAAGAAAACTTATTGATTCTGACAGCCCATTCTCTCAACACTGAATTCCAAATGAAAACTCAAATTTTGGCCAAACATAACATTTCATCAATCTTGTTCTACTGACTGGAAAAACAACACCGAACAAAGGGTGCTAATGGCCCTTTATTGCCGTTCCTTTCCCAAGCTCATATTTTCTGATGAAAGATCTAAGTGACCAAAGGGCTTCTTTAAACTACTTAGTAATTAGCTTTTGAACCAGGAAACAATGCGTAAAGTAAAGTGAACAGTCCCGGTGTGGATGACAGGACAGACTCTCTGTCCACAGGATTGGGGGACACTGGAGATCCAAAGAACATTAAAAGCAAAGCGCATTTCTATAAAGGGAAGAGAGAGAGAGAGAGAGAGAGAGAGAAAGAGAGGGAGGGACGAAGAGAGGGAGAGGGAGAGAGAGAGAGAGAGAGGAAACCGGGCTATAATTGGCGATAAAAGATTAAGGCACCAGAAAGTAGAAAGTCTGTGATCTGAAGTTCTCAGCAGGTGGGGGTCCCGGTGGAAATGCCAAGCCCAAAGCTGACCGGATCAGACCAGGGGCTGGTGAAGGAGTGTAGGGCTCAAGGCCTCATCTGGGCCACCCGTCAACAAAAGCTACCAGCCACCAGCCCACACACGTTGGACCGGGAACACTATTTGGGGGGAGTTTTTTTTTTTTTTCTTTTTTCACTTGGAATGAGAGTCTAGAAATATTTTCAACCTAGGCTTCAGAGCAATTGATTTTATTGGCTTCTTCAGGGGCAGTGATAAGGAAATGCTGGCTGAGACAGTGGGGCAAGGCGGACATTACGAGAGCCCTGTGGGCCCTCAGAACGCCTTCTGCTTTATGGTGACCTGTCTGCATCTTAAAGGCAAACAGAATTGAGGAGCTGTTTTCCTCTTGGCTGGGATAAATGGCCAAGGGGAATCTCTGGACTTCTCTGGCCTTTTGGATCCAATCAATGGCCCAGAAATCAGAACAGCTTGGTTCTAACCTAATCCAGGGCTGTTAAGATAATAGGGAGAGGAGGGTCCATTAGAAGGAAGATGGCGGGACGGCTGCCTCCACTGAAAAGACGCCAGCTGGCCTCCTCGCGCCCACTGTCCTTTGTGCCTTTGGAAGGAAACAGAGCCTGTGGGTAATTCAAGAAAATGAGCCCTTTTTCCACCTCCTCATTTTCTAAATGGAGGACTGGACACCTGAGCTCAGGATGCGTTGGTATCACTGACAGAGCAGGTCGGCTCCCTTCAGCACGGCCGACGACCAAGACGGGAGGGGCTGCTGTGGAGGGGACAACAATGGTACTGGCTAGATTTTACTTGTCTTAAAAAGAAAACTAAGCCAATAATTTGAAAGTAAAGGGGAATTTGAAAAAAGGAAGGAAGGAAGGAAGGAAGGAAGGAAGGAAGGAAGGAAGAAAGGAAGAAAGAAAGAAAGAAAGAAAGAAAGAAAGAAAGAAAGAAAGAAAGAAAGAAACCCACAAACTAGTTCCAGGAGAAGAACCTCGTGACTAGAAAAGGACATGAGCCATGATAACTCTCAGAATCTTGATGTGGGTGGATGCTAGGGTGGTAGTGACTGGTAGCCATATAGGGGTAAATTCCTCAAACTGTGCATTCATGATGTGCACATTGTACTATAGTAGATTACACCTCAAAATAAGAAACCAACAAAGCCATGTGTCCCCCAAAAAACTTCAAAAATCAATAAGTGAAGGAGAGTTGCTGCCAGTCCCACCTCACACTGATACTCTTCTCTTAAGAGAGTGGTCTGGTAGAGGGCAGAAAAGGTAAGGTCCTGACACTTAAGTAGGAATAAAACTTCCTGTCGATATTGAACCTATATGTTGATATGATAAAGTGATCTGAGTATTGAAATCGTTTCCAAGAAGAAAGCATTCATGTTTGGGAAGTCAAGCAAAAGACTCATCAGGAATATGCCATTGTGCCCTAACACCATAAATACAATATGAACTGCCCAGAAGGAGTGTCAGCTGAATAAGGAGTCCCTTGGAGGCCAACATCAGGCCCTCCTGGCAGCAGAGGACATCTGTGCCCTGATGGCCACAGGCCTTTACAGTAGGCAAGATGACCGGGACCTTACCTCCCTGCTACTGTTTTACCCATCATTATCCTGACACAAAAACCACCATAGGAGGGCATCGCCTCAGATGGAGGGACTGGAATTTAATTATATAGCAGGTCGATCTGGTAAGTAAATGATCCTGGTCCACTGTACTAAGGGTCAGAATAGAAAATATGGTCCCAGTTGTATATGGAGCCCTGTCAAGACAAATCCACCACCTCTCTTGGAATGTGTGAGTGGCAACAAGACCTAGGGAGTCAGTCGCAGCATGACAACCTCCTGGGGTAACCTCTACATCACACCCCCCGGCAAACTGTGGGCCTTCCCTCACAGAACCACACGGGTGGGCTGGGGGAGGGGCAGGATTCAATGCCACCGCCCCAGGGGACTCTTGAAAGTCACTCAACCACATCTTCTCTGATGTCACTGACTTACTTTCTGCCTCCATGTTTGTTAAAAGTCCCGCCGAATTTATTCCGATTCAGGATGAGAGCAGCAATTTCGGGCACGTAGCGGGCAAACATTGCCTACATGCATGAAACAAAGAAACAAGAGCCAAAAAAAAAATGGCATGCAGAGAGGATTCTACCGCAGCGGAGGCAGCAAAAGCTCTTGGCATACTTACTTTCTTCCACTAACCGCGCTATAGGAGCCCCCGTATTTCTTGCGGTTTCCTATTAACTCTATGATTTCAGGGACGTAGCTGGCAAACATGGCCTGAGGAAAAGAGGGGAGACAGAAGAGAGACTAAAAAGACAGGCCAAAGAAAGGGGGAACCTTTTCAGAAGGGGGATACTAAGATCTGAAAACACAAAAGGATTAGACCCGTGAAAGCATATTAATATGTTGGATTATAAAAAAAATAAAAGGACAAAAAAGGCAAGTTCCTGAAAGTACATAGGACAAAACAAACATCAGCCACCTACATAACTGGAAAAAAAAAAGCAAGAAAAAATCTTGGTTGAGAAAAATGCAAAGGAGACAGGAATAAATACACTGACATCTAGCTCTTCTTCCTGAAGAAAAAGGGGTGTATGTATGCTGGTGAAACTAAACACGCATGCACACACCCTCCCACGTGCAAATGCACACACACGCATCTTTGCAAGAGAAGACCTTTCCTCCCATTTGAATTTCAAAGGAGAATCAATGTTTTTATGAGTCAGTAGAGACAATAAACACTGAAAAAAGATTCGAAAAATAAACTTTTCCATGTAAAAAAAATTACTAAAAAAAGCACAAAAGGTAAATTTAGGAAATAACACAGGGGAAAAGATAGCAAGGAGACACACAAATCTGCCATGTTTTGTCCAACAAACATCTTCCTGTGGCTGGAAAAATGGATCTCCTTATCTACGGGCCTCATGAATGCTGCAGAAATGCTTGTGTCGATGTATGCAAACACACATTTATACACATTTTTGCAATGTATATATCCTATGCATACAAAACAGAGAGATGCGTATGCATCACTACATATAAATGTGTGTGCAGCGTACACATGAAACCTGTGTGCCAATTGGGATTTTAATCACTTAACCTCGTACACAGGAAAAATTAAACTTAAACTATTTTGCAAAAGACAAAAATGCTACCATCAACGTGTTGCCAGAAATCCCCTGGAACTGCATAAAGATAGTTTAGTGCTACATAAGGAGCTGCAAAGGCCAGTAAAGAAAATATCCGACTTACGGAGGGAAGGAAAACTACCCCACGTGTCACTGCAGGACGGAGCAAGCTATTGACAAAACCGTGTTCCATTCATGGTGGTGTCCGCTTGGACGAGACCACTGTACTTTCCGTCTTCTTGCGTGGGGACCCTTCTCTTTAGGGCAGGCACCAGCCACAGTGTTTGTTGGAAGTTTGGGGAGGAACGTAAAGGGGAAGGGGGAACTCTTGAAACCGCAAACTTTGTCTACAGAGTACCTGCAGCATCTACCAGGATCAGGTGACAGCAACTGTCCTTGTAGAATATCAGATGCTGAGTTCTGCTACTTTCATTTATTAATAGCATCCCTTTCTTAAGACACTTAGGTTTGCTCCTGGCTAAATGGCTGTCCCTGACAAGGGCAATATGCCTGGGTCTGTGGACCAAGGGTAACACACCAAAGAAATACGCAGAGAAGTCACCGTCCTGTTTGGGTTTACTTAGCCTGACTGCAACACTAAAGCAATCACTTGCTTCTAGTGCAGAAACGCAGTATAAAAATACCAAGGCTTAAGGAGCAGATAATAGAAAATATTAATGACCATAAAAATCAACGTCAGAATAAAGAGTTTTTACCAGTCCCCCGAGGATGAAGAAGACCATGAAGAGGCGCCCAAGTGTGGTTTTTGCATAAACATCCCCATAACCGACAGTGGACATTGTGACCATGAGTAAGTAGACACACTCCCAGTATGTAAGAGCCTGGTTGTTTTGGAAATTTTCCCATGGGTCCCCTGAATTCTCCACCTAAAGCAAGGGAAGAGGGGAGAAAGGGGAAAAAACATTAAACTTAAACACACACACACACACACACACACACACACACACACACAATGCACAATGAACCAGGAAACCCAAGGCTCCAGCAGGCTCCTTGCTGAAGCTCACTGCCTTCAGCACAAGATATTTGCTTTCCTGGACTGAATTGTGTGCCCGATGGCTCAGAACCTTGAGCAGGTTGCAAAGAGGAGACGTAGCAATAGGAAATACCCGCTCGGTTGACTGGGGCACAGAGGGGAGGGAACAGAAATGGAGGGAAACATCCCCAGTTCATTTTTCTTCTCACTGTTAAAGGCTTGAAGTCAGCTCAAACAGGCATTGCCTCCGTTCAAGTAAGAGCCAGAGCGCCCTTCCCTGACCCTTCCCTGCAGGTTCCTGCTAAGTCTGCAAAGCCTGGCTCTGGCTCCCCTGCAGAAATCCAAGACCCTCCACAGAGGGGGCCTCCTTTCATCATTTCAACCAAGGAGATACCCAATGGGCCCTACTTCTTCAGATCTCCTGCCGGAACCCCAACAGCATCACTGAGTCTGAGCCTCTTCTACCTCCTTCGTAGAATGTCAACAGTGGTTCTGCCCTTCTGGCTGCAGGAATTTTCCCGGGAGCATGAAGAGTGAGCTCATGGGAACAATTTGCACTTGCACAACCCTTTGGACCAAGGGCCTGCAGGCTCTTTCTGGAAAGGGCAAAACAGTAAATATTTTCAGCTTTGTGGGCAAGTTACAATTCCCAGTGTCTGTTTCACTCAGTTCTGCACTTATAGTGGAAGACCAGCAGGGGGCGATATTACCCAGTGGGCGTGGCAGAATTGGAGAGCTTGGGTTCAGGGATGCCTCCAGTTTGCCCTCTGCTGTTTTGGACTTCATAGAATACCTTCCTGTCCTCCCACAATGTCTGATCTGCCAGCAAGGCTGTGAGGAGGCTAGAGGGGTATTTTAGACACCCCCAGGAGAGACGGACTGAGGGTGAGGCCATTTCTACCCAGATAGATGTCAGCTGTACATCACCCAAAGCCAATGCCTGTGATCCTTGCCTGGCCCACGGGGACCACCAGCCCCCAGGCCTGCAGCTCTGTCTGAGCAGAATGTGGTCGGGACCTAGCCCCTTTCGCACATCAAACTGATACTCATTGTGAAGTGAGACTACAATGCACCAATAAAAACATAAAAAAAAATATGTAACAAAAAAAAATGTTGACCATTGTGTGCCTTTTCCATGGAGGTTTTCTAGTAAACCAGAAAGCATTTCACATAATAGTAAGACAGACTTGTCACTGTCTTATTAAGGACAACTGTCTGTGATTTGGGCACTTGGTGCTTGGTTACAACAAGAATTAGGGTGATGAAGGGTGAGTTTGATTCCCATCGGCACAAAGGGCTGGGTGGAGATTCTAAGTGGCATCCAGCTGTCCTCTCTTCCAACCCAGCTTCCTTTACATGATAATTCCCTAAATTCCAAGTGGTGGATAACAAATGTGTAAATGAGGCTCAAATAGGGAAGGTCACCTTTATTCAAAGTTTCACAGCTTGGTGAGGCTCCTTCTAGTTCTAACAGTCTATGTTTGGATGAAATGCGCTTCCAACAATAGCTGTGCTCTCTAAAAGCAGGGGGGAAACCCTGCCTGGGGAGGTGAGAAGACCTTGACTTAATAATATAAGGTTTTCAAAGAGTCTTTAATATAAAAGAATTAGCATTTTTGAAGTATGAAATAGCTTGACAAGTAATCAAGCAAAAGAATCATAGGGCAGCCTTTCGTAAGGGGGAAGTGGAAAGAAACGAAGGGATCTGCATTTGTTTACAAAGACATGTGGGTCAAACTTCCAACCTGATCCCAGACTTTTTCTGGGCGTTTGCCGTGGAAGCACTGCCATCTTGTGACTTTCTGGGGTTATTGCAGGCGGGATGAAAAAATCTAGCAAAGTCCCCATTGCAACACTGAGAGCTGAAAAATGCAGGTTTGTAGTGTGAACATTACTCACCATTTGGAACTAGTTTGGGGTAAAAGGGTTGGAAGCCCAGACAATTGTGTGGTTGCTTCTTCCTTTCCTGTCTACAACTGTGCTGAAGTTTCTCTCCAGCGAGAGAAATTCCAAGTATTGAAATGACTCCACAAAGGGCTTATTTGGGGCCGGCCAGAGTTGAAGGGTCTTCAAGAACACTTACCAAATGGATGAACCCGGCCGCAGTCAGCCACGTGCTGATAAATATGGAGAGCAGATTCACCAGCTTGATGGAATTACTGTGCGAAAGAGACAACAAGCAAAGTCCCTGTGTTACAAGAGAAGATGCCCACCGCGTCACAGCGCCCCCTCTTGGGGGGAGGCAAGGGAATTAATTCCTGCAGGGTGGCACAAATTAGTCAGGCATGCTGGTCACCACAGGGCCTGTAGGAAGATCACAGCTGGGCCACTCTGAGTGGTCCCCGAATTAACCCCCTTGAATTTTGTTAAAACTTTTTAAAAACAACTTTTATTTTGAAAAAATCTTCAAATCTATAGAGTCTAATAAATACCTGCATGCTCTTCACCTAAATTGATCAATTATTAACATTTTGCTACATCTGCTTCATCCCTATATATTCTTTTCTCTTACTTTCTCATTTCCTTTTCTTCTTTCATCTTGTACTTTTATTTTCAGGCTGAACCATTTACACACAAGTTGTAGACGTCATAACATGATCTCTAAATATTTCAGCATTCTACTTCTAAGGACAGTGTGCAATGTAATCATAATACCCCTGTTATACCTAAGAAAATTAACATCAATCAGGAACATAATCTAACATGCAACCCCTATTTAAATGTCTCCAATTGCCCTGGAATTGTTTATTGATGTTTGCACCCGCACACCACCCAGGAACTTATCTAGGTTCATGCGCTACATGTAGGTTTTTTGGGCCTCAGTCTATGTTGTCACTACTCAGCTCTGTCACTGTAATTGGAAAGCAGCTGTAGACAATGTGTCACAGAGTGGGTATGGCTGTGTTCCAATAAAACTTTATTTACAAAAACAGTCAGCAGGCTGGATGAGCCCATGGGCTAGAGTTTGTTAACCCCTGTGTTAGCATCATTTAATCTGTAAATATCGTTCCCTGTCCTTTTTTGTTTCTAGTGATGTTTAATTTTGTGTAAATCCAGGCTGTCTTATAGAATGTCCTATAATTCAGATTTGTGTCTTTTTCATGATCAGATACTATTTAAATATTTCCGTTAAAAATCTCTGCCAGGATGGCTTCCCATCAGGAAATCCCAATTCAGTGATGGCCAAGGTCCACTGACTTGGTGGAGCTAAGGATGCTGGATCTCTCCACCGGAGGGCGCCATTTCCCTTTCTACTTAATACACCATCTTGGGGTGTGAAGGAGACCGCATGAATAGCCTATTTCCTAACAATCTTGTTGCTAGTAGTTTTTGCATCCAATGGTGTTCCTTGACTGGATCAACTGGAACTCACTAAATCTTAAGCTCCTGGAGAGAAGGGGCCTTGTCTGTCTGGATCCAGGAAGGATCCCAGGGTCCCTGACATACAATAGAGCTTTCATGAATACGTACTGAGTGAGCTGGTCTCCTTCTCTGTACTCTCCCACTGAACTTCATCCTAATCACCCCCACAGGAGATTGCTCCTTGAACACTACTGTCAGCAGTTCACTTCACTGTCCAAAGGCTTCCCACTGATTGGCATGTGTGATGTCCAAACCCTTCCACTGCCAAGATCCTATGGAGTCCCTGCCTCTCCTACCCAAACTCTTCCACACAGACCCTTGACTGTCACCACAGCCTATTGACCATAGTTATGTTGATAATATTACTCAACTAGAAAGCTTTACCCAACTATCTATGTAGGTCCTATCAGGAACTGAGTGGGAGAGTCATTCTCCTTCTCAGATGTATGTGTAAAACATATCAGCCTAGAGCTCTAGTAGACCATCTGCCCTAGAGACAGCCTGTATAAGGACAAAAGCCAAAAGAGATGGAGAGAGATGCAGAACCCCGAGGAGAGAATCTAAAGTCCCACATGCAGACCTGTCTGAAGCCAGTCGGTTCCCAATACTGAAGCGGATTCTTTGCAATTATTTGCAATTAAAACCCATCTGTCTACATCAGAAGAAGCTGATACTCAAAATGCTCCCTGAGAGCATAACAGCTGACCAGGGCTCCAAAGGTTGACCAGAGCTCCGAAGGTTGACCAGAGCTCCGAAGGTTGACCAGGGCTCCGAAGGTGGTCTGCGGCTGTCTCTATCCCAGAGAAGAGGGTGTCCTCCTGTACCACTTACTACATTGCTTGATATTGCTATCAGTTCTATGACTACAGAAGCTCTTGTAGAAAGCTGGCACTCCCAAGGGCAAGCACAGAGCTGTGAAATCCTGACCTTCAACCCTTGTCCCAGACACTACCATGGGTCATGCTACTCCCCACCCTAAGCAGTTTCTGTGGTTGTGAATAGCATCACCAACCAACAAAAATAATGCTTAGCACTTTCCATCTCAGCCTTGGAGCTGAGAGATAATGTAATTCTAGCTCTTCTGCTCCCTGGCCAGCATCTGGCCAGCCCAAGAGGCATCCTCACTGGCTCCCAGAATTCTCTTTCTGTGAAAAGACAGCCCTGTCAACCAGAGATTACCAGAGTGTAAATAAAGCAAACAGATACAAGGGATCCAACCATGAGCCTGTCAGGTGAAGCAACCCTGGCAATGGAGGAGCCAGACCCATTTCAGTCAGATCACCACCACATCCTGTTCTCAAGAAGTTTCTCAACAGAAAACCAACACAGAGCATACCTCTTCCCTGCATCTAACTTGTAAGCCCTCCAAGCTGTGCCTTAACACTGGATAGTAAGAAATAGATGAAGGACAGGTAGTCAATGGCAAAGGGAGAGATCTGACTGAGGTGAACACTGTTCTTCTTCCCAGGGGAGAATTAAACACCACATTGATTCACCTACACACTCCCACATCCTTGGGGCCTGAACAAAACAGTGTGTCACCCAGTCCATGTGGAGTCCTTTCAAGATATTAAATCTGTTGGCATCGCTGAGTGTCTTGGTGCTTTGGGAAAATGACCTAAATATGGTGATTAGTAATCTCTAAATGATTGTCACAGAGATATTAATGGTGCTTAAGGGAGCTCTTGCTGTGTGTAGAACGTTTTAATCACGGTTGCTGAAATGGTCCGTGTTCAGCACGGAAATATGATTATTTTTATGACATCAGCTGTGTCACAGATACCTAGTCTTAGGGATTTGCCTTCCAAATCAAATTCTACAACCAGGCAATCATCTAGAAGCTATGTGCAGAAGATGCACAATTAACCCTTGGTGGGCCTTCTCTGTTCTCTGAACTATGGACCTTGCCAGCTTAAGTAGGTCTCCTTAGAAAAGGGGAGGGGTTGCCAGGAGCAGGGCTGTGTGCTCTGGTGGCAAAAGAGTCCACTGGGGACAGTCACAGCCCTCATGGCCAAACCCACAGGTCTGGACTAACATGAAGTTACCCATAGTTAGAATGATTAGAACCACTTAGATTCTAGGCCCTTCCTATGCCTTGAGGTAGGAATAAATTGTGATATTATGAAACTCTTACCTATCTTAAGAAAATCATTATTTTCCACTGCTAGTTCTGGGTTCCTGTCCCATGAGCGCTCACTGACCATTGGAGTAATTCACATCAGCAGACATAGTGAATCATCAATGTGCAGGAAGAGGAACCTGGTAGATCAGAAACCTTTTCCAGGATTCTACAGATGCTGGGAGAGAAAGTCTGACTCCCGAGATTATAGCTGCAAACCCAGAGCTGGTAAGGGCCATCTCTGCTCTCAGTATATTTAACAGGACGTATGGGTAACACTGCAAATGTCATCCACTTTGCAAAGGAAGCACAAATTTTTTCCTTTCTCCAATTTTCCTTTGTTTCTGGCTGAGGGGACAGTCAAGCGCCGGTAGCCTTATTTCATTTTATTGCTATCTTTGCCAAATAAATGTAAATACCCCAATCTTAAAAGTCAACTGGACTGGACCACACTGAGATGAATGGTCCAAACTATAAGACACAGAGTGAAGCAGAATCAGATTCTGTAAATTCTACCCTTAGTTATCTCTAGATCCCTTCCGTTCTCCACTCGACCTGCACTACCTATGGCTCATCCCTGACACCTCTTCCCTGGACTATTGCCCCTATGTAATGTTGTGGTCTATGAGGTCTTGGACACTTCAAACCTACTCTCTCAACAATTTTGAAATAATGGATCTTTCTAGAATGTAAGTCTAACCACATTTCCTCTCCTGATTAAAATCCTTCATCAGCTCTGTCTTGCTATCAGTACAATCCAGGAATCCATGATCTGGCCTCTACCTTATACCTCTTGCAGTCTCCATATCAATTATTCGTCATGAACTTTGCCTTGCAGCCATTTCTAAGGTCATATATGTAGTAAAGTTTTAATTCCCAACCCCCCCCATACATTGATTAGGTAATTGATGGTACATACATATGGGAAATAAAAGTGACATGGTAGATAGCAGTTACCGGAAAATGGCATGGTGTTGGGGCAATTCTACTTCCCCCCTTATATTTTTTCATATTTTTGAAATGTTTACAGGAGCACCTTTTAGAGGAAACAATAAGGCAATTTTCATTTGGAAAAAAAATTGCTAGGTGATCCATGTTTTAATCATCACTACCTGCCGCATTCAGTGTGATGTGGAATTGGAGCCCCAAAGCTAAGCTGCTTACTTGGCTCTGGCTGGAAAATAAGTGGTCCAGCACCTGCAATCTGGCTTACCAGTTTGCAGGACAACTGAGGAACTTCTGAAAGCCCAGACAATGACGAAGAGTCTCCAGGTCTCCCAAGAATAGGCCATTTTCAGGATATCCTGTTAGCTTGCAGTCTGGGAGCTGCCTGACGCTGGTCGCATAAATGTGACTTGCCTCTGCCATCCTGTTCACTCTGACATTCCGTCTGCTGTCCCCTTAATTCCTTATCACTCCTCCTATCCCATATACTTCTCTGCTCTGTTTCTTCCAGCTCTTGGCTAAAGAGCAGAAAATGAACCAGCAATTCAATTTCAAGTCATTCTTTCAAAGCACATTTACAAAGCCTCCATCCACAGACTGTCAGGGATTCGATGACGGATAAAACCCAATAAACTCTCCCTAAAGATGTTTCCATTGCTCCACCCAGCCTCCTGGGAGGTCACTGGGAAAGCAGCAGAGAATGGGGGACTCCCAAGAGAACCCCTCAAAGGCCAAAGACCTACAAAACCCAGTGTTTCCCCTTCTCTGTGGACAAGCTTTGGGATCTGCTCAGGGTGCACCGAAGGCAAAAGCCAAGATGAGCCAGGCAGTTTGAGAGAGAATGGGTTCCAACAGTTTTCCTGAAACTTCTGGAGTTCTATAGCTCAATGAAGTTTTCATCTGTTTCCAGTGGTCTGGCCTTTGCCTACCAGCCTGCCACCTCATGGGCCGCTTTCTCCCTGTGTACAATCGCCTTTCCCTAGCTGGCTGCTACCACGTTCTCCCTTCTGCACTGAGAAAATGAAGCACTCGTAACTGCACAGTGTACAGGTAGACACAGTGTACAGGTTGTCCGGGGATGCCAGAGCTATCTTCTGCATCCAAAAGAAAGAATCTTTGCCAAGGAAATGAGTGAGTGTCCTAGTGAAAGATCAAAAAAAGCTATTCAGATGGCCCATCCTTCTCTGCAATCCCAAAGCGGTCCACAGGGTATATGAAAAGGGTTAAGACACAGTTCTCTCCATGTTGTTGCTCAGAGTACTGGGACCTTCTTAAGATGCTGGGGTCAGAGAAAAGAAATCACCCTAATTTATGAGATGAATGTGAAAACGGGGAGGAAGAGATCCCATGACATGTTAGAGTGGATTTTTTTTTTCCTTCAGTACTGGGGATTGAACTCAGGGGCATTTTACCAAGGGTGTACCTTGAGCTACACCCCCAGCACTATTTTTTATTCTTTATTTTGAAACAGGGTCTCACTAAGTTGCAGAGGGCCTCACTAAGTAGCCGAGGCTGGCCGCGAACCTGCGATCCTCCTGTCTCAGCCTCCCAAGTACTAGGATTACAAGCATGCACCACCATGCCTGGCTGTGGATGGTTTCTTATAACTCCATCCCCTCTAGGAACAATAAGCACAAGGCCTTCCCTATGCTTGGTGCTGAATACTCACCAGAGATTCTACCCTAGAAAATACAGACTAATGCTGCAAGTACCATAGAGTACCCTACAGATAAATACTGGTGCTGCTAGCTTTGTTGGTCACTTAGAGATTTCAAGATTAATACGAGCCTATTGCACGAAAGAGCCATAAAAACATAGAAAATCAAGGCTATTGTTGCTCAGAGGAAAATATACAGAATAACAATATTCACTATTTAGAAATAGTATACCACACTAATAGAGAACCAATAAATTCTCACCTCAGGATAATGAAATGTAAAGGAGACTAGGGCATACCCTTTTTATTTCTGACTTGGCTAAAAGAAAGTGAATTTTACCTCACGTTCATTCGCATAGATGAATAGATGGGGAAGGGACACCAATTTGGAATTAAAACAAAACAAAACCCCACTAACACCCAAAGGAAAAAGTCAGTAGTTGGTTGTGTTTGTTGGATGGGTCAGATTCAGGAGTCTGGGTGCTTTTGTTACTGGGAAAAAAATGATGCTGAACCACAGTCCTCAAAACATGCAGGTATACTAATTATAAATCACTAAATACAGAGGTGTCCTGTTTTCAATCATTTATCAAACACATTAAGGCCAACCATTGGGAAATGGAACATTAGCGGGGAGCTTCTTAAGAGTGTAATTTCCTGGAAGAGAAATTTATGGCCTGTGCTTATCCTCCATTAGAGTACGTCTAAGCTCTTTTATTAGTTTATTCATCAGTGCAGCCGTGGTTTCAGGCCAGCTCGGCAAGCCGGCAGGTCATCAGGCAAGGGGTCCTCTGGGGGATTTTGCTCCTGGTCCAGTTGTGTTTTCCAGATCATAACACAGTTAACAGAAGTAGTCGTGGTGCATGCGGCTGGAGGCTTTTAGGGTTTCCCCAAAAGGCAATTCACAAAGCAAACCCCAAGGGCTCTATGGATATAAAGTGAACATCTAAAATGTACTTAGAAATGAAATGATTTTCTGTTTGCCATATGAGGTTTGTGATTGCCTCTCAAACAGCATTGCTTCTCTTGCCTTTATGGCCAAGTTCAATTTCCTATTTAGTGGTGTAATAAAGGAGCGATTTAGGACCTGGCAGCGAGGACGTCCCAAGCAATGAGCAAATCTATCCCTCACCCACCCACCGTGCACCTCTCCCCATGATGCTATGGCTCATCTCAGAGCAACCCCACTTGCTATCAGCCATGTGCCCCCAAACTGTCCCTGCTCCCCCTCACGCACAGCTATGTCTCTCTTTTTACCATACAACGCCCTGGCCCTACTGAAGAAAGCAACCCAAGCCTGCTCCAGGTTTTCTCTCCATCTCTGCATTAGATCCCTCTTTCTACAGATAACTCTAATTCTACTGTAATGAAAGCAAACACATCTGATATCTCCATCTTTGCACGTTGGAGTGGAATGGGGGAAGATACGAGAAAGAACATCTTACCTTGTTTTAAGGATATTCAGAAACTGCAAAATTTCTGAGAACTGTATCAGTCTGAGAGCTCTTAGAAATCTCAAACCTGGAAAGAGAAACAAAACAGAGATGGGTTATTTTCGATGCACGGTTTCAATGTTCACGGTCTGCCCTTTGAGTTACAGCAGCCTGAGGTTGAAGGGATATGAAGTTCTTGCAGCAGATAAATGAGCCGGTACCTTGGACAAGTTCCTTCATTCTGATTCTCGACTGGCCTGATTCTTGACGTTCTCTTAAGGTGGCCAGTTTGAAAGGGGAAGGGTTGGGGGAGGAGAGAGCAGGTTCAAGAGGTTTCCTTCCTCCCATGGGGAGCTGTGATTTAAAGCACTGTTTCTAAGTTACCTAGTGGTCTGGCAGGAATTTGTCTCTGAAAAATACCGGGAATTGTGATCACTCAGGGTAACCTTTGTGCTAAAAGCAGATTAAGAATAAATCGGATAACCTTATGTCTTTGATGGATTTTTTTTTTTTTCCGGTACCGGGGATTGAACGCAGGGGCGTTCTACCTCCGCGCTACGCCCCCGGCCCTATTTTTTATACTTTATTTTGAAACCGGGTCTCACGAAGTTGCGGAGGGCCTCACTAAGGAGAGAGAAAGAGAGACAGAGAGAGAGAGAGAGAGAGACAGAGAGAGCTGAGGCTGGCCGCGAACCCGGA
>PVJS01013660.1:0-41722 GCA_004027185.1 Glis glis | reverse complement strand
TGCTGCTATGAACATGGGTATGCATATATTACTGTTGTTTTCTAGTTTCAATCCCTTTGGTATGATACCCAGTAGTGGTATAGCTGGATCATATGGTAGATCCATTCCCAGTTTTCTGAGGATTCTCCACACTGATCTCCACAGTGGTTGAACTAGTTTGCAATCCCACCAACAGTGTAGAAGAGTCCCAGTTTCCCCACATCCGCGCCAACATTTGTTGTTGTTAGACTTCTTAATGCTTGCCATTCTAATTGGGGTCAGATGAAATCTTAGAGTAGTTTTGATTTGCATCTCCCTGATTGCTAATGATATTGAACATTTTTTCATTTTGGAAGAAAAAAAATTTCCTTACTTTTTTGTAAAAATGCAAATATTTTGTCCCCAGACCTTATGGTAGATAAAGTTTGAATATCTATCTACAAAATTATAGTTAAATTACTAGCCAGCTAGCTAGCTGCTCACACACACACATACACACACACACACACAGAAATGCAGTAGCAATATATTCATATTAATATGTGTATATATATATATGTATATTTATAAATGCATACCTCCTATTTCATAATTATATAACATGATACTGGAAAACATATTTGTCTCATTAAGTACCTGGGAAATCTTCCTTAAAGAAGGATCAAACATATGCAAAAGGTATCTGGTAGAGGAGAAATAACCCAAAATTCTTGTAGTCAAGGTTAGAAAGAATTTGAAATAAAAACAAGAAAAACTAAGCAGAATCTGTACTTGTACCAATCCTTGCAAAGTATGCCTGGCCAAGACAGAAATCTAAAGATCCATTAAAAAATGCTATTATTATAGTTTATTCTTGTCGTTAAGAACCTTGTTGACAAAAACAGGAGTGATTTCTTTTCCTTCGAGAATGTATATTTCTGAAAAAAATTAAACTTTTACTCAGTAGGAAGTGTTTGCTTTTTGAGTAAACCAGCGAGGAAATCATCTACAGATGTCTTGTGGGGAGAATAAACAAGATTTGGATATCTACCTGCCTCTCGCTCTTCCAGCAACTCCAGCTGTTTTTCCTCAGAGACAGTAGCACACCTTCAGCAAACAGGGTCTCTGCTGGCATCAGGAGGAACTGTGAGGTGCTCTACTTGTCAGGGAGATTACACTGAGAGACTGGAAGAACAAGAGGATTTTGGAAAAAAAGAAAACAGTTGCATCCAATTGGTGAAATTATCTTTTTTATAAAACCTAGCTCTGAAAACTTTACCTTAGATGGCAAAAGGCTCATTTCCATTAGATAGACCTGCACATTCAAATCCTTTATGTGTATTTCCACTCCTTTGAAAAGTACCTGTCATTATAGCAAACAACCTCATGTACTTCAATGTAAGTTTTGCATATTGTTGAACTAAAGAAATGATGTAGAAAGTTAGGTTCTCAGGTAAGGAAAGGTAATTGACCTATCTTTGAGACATTCCAGAAAAGGTCTTTTTGCCTTCACTGTGAACTCCAGGCTGAATTCCCACAGAGCATGACAGCAATGGAAAGATCAGAGTGGAGGAGATCCACTGAACAGTACTACACCCATCTCGGGCAGTGCCCCTACTTGTTAGCAAGAGACCAAGAGTTAGGCAAAAATCAAAGTCTATCCAGATGTTGCTCTAGTCTATCCAGGTGTTGACATAACTATGGTGCTTATTATTTGCTTCCCTAAGGGAATGTACATTAAAAATTTAAAACATGCCATATTCAGTTGTATTATTTTAGTACCTCTGTCTTTCTTGATGATATCGTCATGTATTCCTAGCTTAAATTTCTGTGTTTTATAATTCTATTTAATCAAAAAACTGAATTCTTTTATCAGGGATAAAGATATTTCAAGGTATAAGTAAGAATTTTATTATAGACACTGTCATGGCATTTTAAGTTCAAAAAGTACAATGTAAACTAAAATAACTAGGGTTAAGTTCAAGAAATCAGTTGGTATTATTTAAATGATAGCATATCCATTTAGAGGAGGATAAGCATTATTCCAACATGTGGATATAGTACAGAGACAAATGTGTAAGCATTATTACTATCCTAATTATTTCTTATTTCAAAAGGACGTAAAAAGGTTTCATTGAGTTGTATAAAGGAAACGAATGGTCACACACAATGCACTTACTACTAAGTATATAAAACCTCTTATCCATGAAATATTAAAATGTTGTATTTGTGCAGCACCCCATACTATTAGATTGCTTATTCCAGTGAGTTAGCTATAATCTAGCAATCAGCACAGACTTCAGAGGAACTTTATCAATACATAACAAATGAAACATAAATAGTTTTTGAAAAATTTTCAATTATATTATTTAGTTTATTTCATAATTTTATTTTTAAAAATTCATTGGCCTTCAAAACATTATAATATAGATCCAAATACCATGCTCTGAACACAACAACCTAAAAGAAAAGTGTTGAAATGTTGTTGTCGATGTATCTAACACTCTTCTCATTCTGACATTTCATGCATCATAGTAATGAGTGTGGAGAAGTAAACAAATTATGAGCCTTACATGGGAAATCAAAACCCCACTGGGAAGAACACAGGTTAGAAATTGCTTCAAACAAGGGTACGAAATGGGAAAAGAGAAAAGACAGGTGCGTGAAAATAGCTTTATATCAGATTTTGCAAAAATAACAGAAAGGTGATCGATATTATGATTTATATTAATTTGATAATGGTATAGTAGTATTTGATAATGTTATGGTAGTATTTGTTTGCCCTATCAACTATCTAACTAAATATAATTATGGATGCAGACAAAGTTGCATTTTAATAGTGATATGGAAAATATCTTTTAAAGCACATAGCTTTCTGCTTATGCCAATGACAGAAAAGTATGTTTTATTGTTTTTGGTTTAGGAGAGGGTACTACAGTGACAAGGTACCACTCAATATGCGCATGGCTCTGGAAATGTCACTTATATCTCTGGGCTTCAGTCTGCAGCTTAAGGGTTTGGATCAGTTCAACTGAAAAGTCTTGCAGCTCCAGAATCCTGTGATCCCAGGGTTTGCTCTTTATGTATTCTCATTGGCTGCGTGGTTTCAGAGGCCAGTAGATGGCACACCGATTGCCTAGAGCTCTGCATCTGCTTTGCAAACATCCACGCCAACCTTTTCACAGAAAACCCCCAAACAATATGCTGTGTGGACGGAGCTCTTTCCCTTTTTTATTTGCATCCAGCCACTTCAGAGGGCATTGCTTTTTCCCGTCTGTTAAATGCAGAAAATGCATTCAGGACACACATAGAATTTCTTATAGGACAGAATGACCCTGCACATGGTATATTCTTTGTTAAGCTAGTATACTTTCTAATAATCCCTACAGACAATAAATTCCACAGCAGAAAGGCCTGTCTGGGTATTTTAAATATGGTTCCTGAGTCGGGAGTGGCAACATACATCCATAATCCTAGTACGTGGGAGGCTGAGACAGGAGGATTGCAGGTTCTGGCCAGTGCACAGTAACTTAAGGAGACCCCGTTTCAAAATGAAAAATAAAAATGGGCTGAGGGTGTAGCTCAGCGGTAGAGTGCCTCTGGATTTGATACCCAGTAACACACACACACACACACACACACACACACACACACTGTTTATTTTACAGATTATTATTCAACACTTAGTGAAAATCCAGTTGAGTCCCAAGTGCTGTCAAAACACAAAGTTAGTTCCATACTCCACTCACTGAGCATGATAATGATCCAAATTAGACAGGTAAATCAAACCACAGACAGTTTTCACACAAACAGTGGTCATCTCCCAGAGTGAACCAAACCATAAGGTGATGGTAAATAGCAACACAGCTTCTGTCAGCCTATTATCACACCAAATTTACCTTCATACTAATTGCTTTTAAAGATGCTAAAATTAAAATGGTGCCAAAAATACATTTGGTAGCCAAAGTCATGATTTTTTTAACCAACTGAAAAACTATGCGATATAATGGTACACTCTAGCATAATTTATGTTAGTGCCTCTTTAATTGTGTTTTCAGTATTCACTGGGAAGCATTCTGCTTGGGTAATTACTCATTTTGGTAAAGATCAGTAATTTGGCTCATGAGCACTTCAGAAAATTACTCAAAATGTTTCAGGAAGAAAATTTCTTAGAAACGCTCAGACCTACAAAGTATAAATAAGTGTTTCTTTTATACTCTTTGCCCCAGAATATTTTAAGAAAATTTTCTAAGCATTTTTCAGCTCTTAAGTTACTCATAGGAATGTCTCTTTTGGTAAGGAGAGAGTCAGGTATTTTCCTTTCTTATGTGTACAATTTATTATGCCATATACTTTAAAATTATGAATTAAACATGTGCTAAGTCACTTGTAGGTGATAAATATATCAAAGAAGCATAATAAATAAAAATACTAAATGTCATATCCTAATACATATAAAATATAACATCACTGGGTATTATTAATTTATAAGTTACTTTAATTCTTTCTAATTGTTGACAACCAACAAAATACTAGTTTCTAAAGTGATGAATAATGTTATTTAACTTAACTTAATTTGTGAATCTTATTGAGTATGCATAGTCATAAATATCACCATGAAGAGTTAAAACAAAAGGAAGGGGTTTACTTTTCCCAGGAAATTTACAATCCACGTGTGTCTGTGTGCCTGTGTCCATAACATATGTCATAATCAAGGTCTCTCCATTGGATCAGCACATGAGCATTGTGAAACTTTTCAATTTTAAGTCATCTTCCTAGATTTTTTTTTTTTTTGCTGATATGGTCAATGTTTTTCTCATTTAGGATGGGAAGTATATCAAATTTTCATTTTGTGGGTAAAACTTTGAAATTATTTTACTTTTTCCTTTAAAATACCTTTATTTCCTCAATAATGTTTGGTAAGTAGTCTTATATTTCAAAGAGATATTGCAAACTGATTGAAAAATAGGACTTTGCTGTCAAGGAAACCTGCATCCAAGTCACAGCTCTGATACTACAAGACTCTGTGGTCTTATCAAACTGCTAGAGCTTTCTGTCTCTAGCTTTCCCACCTGTGCAATGGGTAAAAACTTTGTTCCTCTTAAAGATTCTATAAAAAAATAAGCCGGGCGTGGTGGTGCACGCTTGTAATCCCAGTACTTGGGAGGCGGAGAACGGAGGATCCGGGTTTGCGGCCAGCCTCAGCTCTCTCTCTCTCCCTCTCTCTCCCTGTCTCTTTCACTCTACTTAGTGAGGCCCTCTGCAACTTCGTGAGACCCGGTTTCAAAATAAAGTATAAATAATAGGGCCGCGGGTGTAGCGTGGAGGTTCAATCCCCGGTACCACACACACACAAAAAGATTCGATAAAAAATATATGTATAAAGTTCTTAGACCAGTACTTTGCACATTTTACCTATTCAAAATTTACAACAAAAAATGTACCAGGAATGGTGGTATATGCCTGTAATCCCAGTACTTGGGATGCTGAGACAAGTAGATAGCAGGTTTTTGAGACAAGCCTCAGCAACATGGACTCTCAGCAACCTGATGAGACCTTGTTTCAAAACAAAAAATAAAAAGGGTTGGGGGTGTAGTTTGGGGGTAAAATACCCCTGGATTCAATTCAACATTACCACAAAATACAAAACAAATCAAATTTTATAAAAATGCCATTGAGAAGCCGGGAGTGGTGGCGCACGCTTATAATCCCAGTACTTTGGGAGGCAAAGACCAGAGGATCCAGGTTCATGGCCAGCCTCAGCTCTCTCTCTGTCCCTGTCTTTCAGTATATGACTATGAAGCAACTACAATCAATGAAGTAATTTTACGTTACAAAGAACACAGAAAAAGAGATCTATTCTAAAGAACCAATGATATAATGCTGCCTGAACTACTGAATTGAATTAATCATAACATAAGCTTCTATTTTTTCTCTTTGCATTACGCTTATTCATTGCAGACAATTGCCTATTATTTATTGAGCATCTATTTTTCAGATACATTTAGGAAAATAATCGTTCTTTGGGGCTTTTAGTCAATAATTTTTTAGCCCATGATGACTCAGCTCAGTTTTACACTTCTAAATCAAATTTTTGGCATTGGTGTCTATAGTCACTCTAGTAATTAGAGATGAAGGCTGAATTAAGAAATAGGAATCTATTCATATAGAATAATAGCAACAGAACCTCCAATAAATAAAACTGCTCTTCCAAAATCATTAGAATAGATCTTACCTTTTAAAAATGTCTTAACAGGCAAAACCCTCCCACTTCATTTAGGAAATAAATTATAGAAGTATGCTACGCAGTGATTAGGAAATTGATCGTGCATTTTTCCATTCTTAAGCATTCAGTAGCAGAAAAATCATTACCCTGAATTCAAGTCACAATTTTTGCTTTTGAAGCTCTATGAAATCGGGCAAGCCATTTAATATTTCTTTTTGTCAATTTCTTTCATTTGTAACTTTAGAACATCAGACTCCTATGTTATGTTCAAATTCTCTGATACTCTACTTATGACTTAAATGAGTATGGAAAACAAATGATGATGGTACAGAGAACACAATGTTTAGTTTACCACTTCATGTCTGATTCCTAGTCAAGGAAAATACACACATAAGAGACATTCAAAATGAATTCTCCCAAATCTGCCAAATAATGAATTCGGGTAAGTGGAGTCAAGGCAACGTTGACATGGACAATACTTTGGCCTTCCTAAAGTTGAATGCACCTAATTTTACCATACCCAGGAGTTACGATGATACTGTCTTGAGACACCACCTGTAACTTGAAGAAGATATACTGAAAGGTCAAATTTTTTTGAACGATGATTTTCTTTCTTGTATGAACAATGAGTTTTGAAGTTGCATTTTACGAGCACCCTTTATTATTGCCATTTGCTAATTTCAAGGTGCATTGGGTATAATTATTCTTTTAATAAGGGCAGCAATAAAAAGTATACTCGAGTAGCAGGCTTCAGTGAAGTTGCCATATTCCTGGTTCCTTGCTGCAGCATTCCCTATCCCTGCTCTGAAAACAGTATTAGTACCAGTTTCTCAGTACCACAAGATTCTGAAATACAACTGCTCTATTTCAGGATAATTTAAGGAACAAACTCTTAAGTGTTTTAAGACAATGCTGCTTTAGTTCTGATGAACTAAATAACTCTATAATTCATTTCAGAATGACCCTAGCCCTTCATTAGGAATGCCACAGTGTAAGTAGGAGCATTTCTATGTTCACATTTCTGTGGAGCTGGTCATGATCACTATTCATTAGTGTTATCATGAAAATAGCTACAAGAACAAGGGAAGGACTGAGCTCTACACTAGTATGGGGTCCAGGGAAGGGTCAGTTAGTATAGTAGGAGGTTTGAAGTTCTTGTGAAATATCAGAAAACATTCATTGAAGTGGTAAAAAATGAAGGTTGGTGTTAAAATCCATGATAGGAAAGAGTATAAAAGTGGCCACGGTATGTGATGTGCAAAAATGAAGAGTGCAACTAATATTTAAAGCCAAAAATGGAGTAGAGAATTCAACAAAGGGGATGAGGTTTTAGGTAAGTCTGAAGAAAGTCCACAGATGGAGCAGAGGTCCCAGTGAGTATCCATTCCAGTTCACCTGATGCTATGGTGTGAATGTCTGTATCTTCCCCAAAGTCTTATGTTAAAACCTAATCAATAAGGTGCTGGAATTAGGAAGCAGAACATTTCAAAAGTGATAAGGTCATGAGGACAGAGCCCTTATGAATGGGATTGGTGCTCTTATAAAAGAGGCCCCAGAGAATTGTCTTGATCTTTCCACCATGTGAAGACAATAGCGTGGAGGGGCCATTTATCAACCAGAATGTGGACCTTCACTAGACATCTAATCTGCCAGTGCCTTTGTCTTAGACTTTCCAGCCTTCAGAACAATGAAAAATAAATGTCCAGTACCTACAAGTTACCCAGTTTATGGTAAGAAGATACCATATGAATGAAGTCACCTGGATGCATTTTTTAAAAAGAGTCACCTGCTTTGCTAATGTTAGTATGTGCAAGTCAGTATGTGTGACAAAATCTGAGGTTTTAGTTAGTGTATGGCAAAGCATTAAGTTTATTGAAAAGGGGAACATATCAAACTTTTGTAGAAAGTATTTTTTCTAAAAGATAATTAAAATGAACTTTTAATTCTATTTTTCTCCTTAATGTAGGTTTCAGTGAAAAGACAACAAATGACAGAAGCAGAATCTATCTCCATTGCATTACTCTTTAGTATTCAGATCTCCTCATCACTTTTAATTTCATACATTCGTTTAATAAATATTTATTGAACTCTTACAGTTCTCTAGGTGCTGCTGCAGGCATTGAAAATATAGCAGTGAACCAAAATAAAGTTTTTGTTTCTGTTTTTAAGCAACAGAAATGCCTCTGGTGAGCCCTGGACACCAAACGTTTTCACTCTTTCTCAATACTTTTTTCTTATCTGGAAATTATTCCTACAATTGACTAGTTGGGATAAAATAAACTGATAAAGTTATTTAATCTCTCTGGACATATAGTACCTTACTGAGTGGAGACTATATCTTAACATTTTATAAACAACCATTTCAGGAGACTTTTAGCTATTTCTGCATTTTTGAGCTTGGATCTGATATGTTTTCTTTCTTTACAGAGTGTCTTTGATGAGTCCATTTCAACGTGAAGATCTAAGGCATATACGCATCTACCTTTCTGGAATACCCCTGATTTATTGAAGACTTTTGTGTGGCTTTTTCCTCTTTAAATTGTAAAATCATTTTTATAAACCACGAATTTAGAAAATAATGAGCAAGACTGGCTTTTCTAGAAATATGTTTATCTTTTTGTCTTTATTTTAATGAAGACCACACTGTCAAGTTTTGCTCTGAAGGATAGGATTATATTATCCATTAAAATATTTGTGAGAAGAAAATGGAAAAGGTTTTGATTTTAGGTGAGCAAACACGACTTTCCATTTTCTAGGGATCCACAGAGTTGTTCCTAGACTCAGCTCAGGAAAGACACTTTAGATTAGGGTTCCTCAATCTGCCATTTTGGACCTGATAATTCTGTGCTGTTGCAGGCTTTCTTGTATGCTGTGGGGCATTTATTAGCATCTCTGTCCCCTCCTCCCCCCGGATGCCTGTTTCACCACCCTCCCAGTCATGGCCATCTAAAAGTATCTCCACACTCGCCTAATGTTTCCCAAGAAACAAGATGGTCCTCAGTTGGGAATTCTTCTTGAGCAGGTAATTGGTGTCTAAAAAATTCATGGCACCAAGAAAGAGAATCCATTAAGGGATTTTTTTATGGGGAGTGGAGAAATGGGAAACAGTCTCAAGGAGAACTAGTAGGTATCTATTATTCAAAGTTGGCTTTTCCTTTTATGTTTTATTATATCTATTATTTTTATACTTTCAATATGCTTTATTAAACATTTCTGCTTGAGCCCTGAGGACTTAAAACATGTGGCCATGTTCAGTCTTCAAGTGAAGTGATATAGAAAGGTAGAGCCGGGCGTGGTGGCGCATGCTTGTAATCCCAGTACTTTGGGAGGCAGAGACCGGAGGATTCGGGTTCGCGGCCAGCCTCAGCTCTCTCTCTCTCTCTCTCTCTCTCTCTCCCTGTCTCTCTCTCTCTACCTAGTGAGGACCTCCGCAACTTCGTGAGACCCGGTTTCAAAATAAAGTATAAAAAAATAGGGCCGGGGGTGTAGCGTGGAGTTAAAACACCCCTGGGTTCAATCCCCGGTACCGCAAAAAAAAAAAAAAGTAGAATTTGGGAAGCCTGTTATATGACAGCAAAAACAATCCTCAAGAGAGTAGAGCAGACATAGAGCCAATGAGAAAAACACTACCTGATGTTATATGTGGAACATGCCAGTAGCCCCAACCGTTCTCATATACCCCTAGTAGCAAATGAATTGGGATACTCAGAATTCATTTGTGTTAATGTAATGTAGACATAAAGGAGTAAGTTTGTTTCTGGTGAGCTACCGTAATTGAAAACATTTGATCGCCCATAATCACAAAAGTTTTCAGCATCTTATCTAATAGGTATAATAGGAATTTGAAGATCTTGGAACAGAACACTGGCATTAAAGGGTCATAAAATGTTAAGGAGAAGTCCTTCAGTACACAAATTTGACATATATATCAAATATGACAAATCTGACATACACACTTATCTGGACTCTAATTACTCAATTAAGGCTGATTAAAGGAAGAGATTACAGAAGTTCTCAGGAAATTCACAAGCAAACTATAAAATAAAATAAACAGTCAATGTTGATGGGAGTGATGCACATTTACATCTTTCCTATTACAGCATAAAATATATAGTTTAACACACAATGGAGGTAATATGAATTGAGTACCAACAAATAGTCACTTTTTTGCCAAGCCATTTAACTTCTAGTAGTTTAATTATTTAATTCATAATGTCTTCAAAGCTCTGTAGACAAAGATATTCACGCTGCATTGTTATTCATAATAAAAATACAGAGAAAGTCTTAATGTCTTAGGGTATAAAAATTGTCAAGAGTATTATGTCCCAGCCCACCTAATAAAATGAACTTATTAACTTTATTTTTATAAGCATTAATAATAAGCCAGTGTGGTGGTGCATGCCTGTAATCCCAGTTCTTGGGAGGCTGAGGCAGGAGGATTGCAGGTTCGAGGACAGCCTCAGCAATGCAGTGAGGCCCTCAGCAACCTAGTGAGATACCGTTTCAAAACAAAAAATAAGAAGGGCGGGGGGTGTAGCTCAGAGGTAGAATGCCCCTGGGTTCTATCCCCAGTACCAAAACCAAAAACAACAATAACAACAAAAAATAATTAGCAACAATATAAAATTTTTGCTCATTAAGAAAAACAAAAAAGGATATAAAATAGTATTATTGTAATATATTGTAAGATCAGAATAGTGTGAAATATTAAGAAAACTGTGCCAAATATTCAAAGGATATATTGTCTGAATGATAGAGTATAGGCATTTCTAATCTTTTTATATCTGTAATGCAGGAATTTGTGAACAGCTCATATTGATTTATAATATAACATGTACAGTTATTTAGATTCATTTTTCTATTTTGATTCTTTTTACATAGCCAGATTTTTTTTATATTAAGGTCAATGTCATCCATGGGTGTTGAATTATTTGGTTTTAGAAAGGCTGCCAAGTCCAGTAACAGGTGTTAAGGATGCATTGATTAAATATGAAGCCTAATGATAAAGAATGGTCATGGGGGAACCTTATTTTCCTTAAAATGAGCAAGGGTCATCTCATGTTAAAGTAAAATATAAGGGCTTTTTCTTTAAAAATTTACAATAAAATAAAATAATGTGTGTATGCTACTAATAGCATTGGTTGATTGCTAGGTAAAATATTAATGACTTGTGGTTATATAGGAAGGATTTCCATTGTTGCCACTAGTGTGCCTATAACTGATAGAATTGCTTGTCTCACTTGGCAATTAACAGAAACATAGTTCCATTAAGGGAAAAAACAAATGATTCTGTGCAATAAGACACTTTCAGGTTTTATTACCAATTTTATTGCCATTCAAAAATGCATTTAACATCCTATGTCCCATCAAATCTATGCTTGTCTGGGATCAGTTTCCAGGGAGAAGGATTTGTTATGTAGTATGTAATGACTGCCCTCCACACGATAGGATTTGTGCAGACATCACCTTAGTCAATACTACCCATGGACAAAATATGATTTCTGAGAGTTGTGATCAATATTTGGTCCATGTGCATTTCACATCATAATCCTTGTCATATCAAATAGGTTCATTGCTCGCCACTGCTTGGTTCCATTTTCCTTTCTTACTTTGTTCTGAATATATTCTTGAAATCGTGTCAATCACTACTTTGTCGATGTGTTTCAAGTTTGTTCTATGTTCCTCTCTGCCCATCATTATATTTGCCAGGGATGTCTTGGTGAAGAAAAATAGAATATCCCTGTAGAGTTAAGAAAATATTATTCTGGCAAGCAGAAAATTATAGGTAGTTATTGCATAATTTCAGAGTGAAGTGAGCAGTTATTTGCCCAGAGGGAGCACGAAGAAGCCATGAAAGAAAATGACCCCATGTATCTTAAAAGAAATTAAAAAGCAAGAATCTGTGACAATTAGGGTGCCTCCGTACCATCAATCTGCCTCTTCTATTTCCTAATTTCAAATAGAATGGTTAAGAAAGCCAGGCACTTACAAAAGCAGGTGTTAACATCTAAATTCTACCACTAAAGGACCTACTGTCATATACTCACAAACAGCTTGGTAAAATATCTGAAATGTTGTTGTATCAGGAAGGTAGAAATTATTTGCAAAGACATGATCATTAGAAAAAGCAACATTAATGGAGAAGAGATGGCAGTAGCAGGATCATCTATTTATAGAGGTTTCAGGCTGTCTATATTTACAGTGGATATTTTTCTTCCTTTGTGGTAATAAAAAAAAAGCCAAAACAGGCAATTTTCTAGACAAGTAAATGAATAGGTATAATGGTGTGTGACATTTTAAAAATATAAATGAACACACGGACTGTCCTATTTCCTAATAGTGTGATCTTAGTGCACATGAATTTTGTCAATAGAGTAAACAAAAATAACACCAGGAATGGGGAAATAAAAACAATGCTTAAATACTGCCCACATCATACTATTCCTTCCTAGGTTCCACATGTAGATTATACACCTGCATGCTTTTTTTTCCTTTTTTGCAAGAACAGATTGCAGATGTAAGAGGCAGAATGTCTCTGAGAAGGTAATTTCCACATATAATGCACCTTATCGTTTTCTATATCTCTGCTACTCCTTCATGCTCATTTTATTGATTCTTCTAAATCAAATTTATCTGCTTTCATTTAACCATGCATCCAGTCCTATTGGTATTTCTTACTACTCAGCTTCTCATAGATTCCTGAGTTCTGTTCAACTTGCTCTTATTTTTATAAATGAAATAACTAAAGCACCGACCAAGGCTCTGAAACATTTCCTCAGGTAGAAGACAAAGTGGATAACTTGTCTTTGATGTAAATTATGAGTAACAAAAAGGAAGGAAGATGCATTTCTCTACTTCCTACATCACACATAGTGTACGTGAACTAGTCATATTCATAGATTTGATAATGGGACTCGATGACTGTGCAGTGGAAAGAATGCCATGGGAGAGAGGAAAGGACCCATGAGGAGAGGTCACGTTGCTCTTACACCACTGATACTAAGAAATCAACCTAAGCAAACGAAGGTAAATCACATCTCTGCAATAGGAAATGAATGTGCTTGTGATGATGGCCCTGGAGAGGCATGTCTACCTTTGGATAAGAAGTTGAGGCAAATAGTTTGAGGCCACTCAGCAAAATAAATTTAGGCTAATGATATAGAAAACTCATGAAAGTCTTGTTCCATAACCTTGGTCTTGCAATCTGGACTTGCAATCTGGCTTCTAGCCATGGGAATAGAGACAGACATTCCTTTTTTCCTTTGTGGGGCTGGCGATCAAACCCAGGGCCTTGCACATGCTAGGCAAACGCCCCACCACTGAGCTAAACCTCTGGCCCTATAAACCTCTTCTTGACCATGCATGTCTAGACTTACATAATGAGAAGTTGTTTTTTTTTTTTTTTTGCGGTACTGGGGATTGAACGCAGGGGCATTCTACATCCGCGCTACACCCCCGGCCCTATTTTTTATACTTTATTTTGAAACCGGGTCTCACGAAGTTGTGGAGGGCCTCACTAAATAGAAAGAGAGAGAGAGAGAGAGAGAGAGAGAGACAGGGAGAGAGAGAGAAACAGAGAGAGAGAGAGAGCTGAGGCTGGCCGTGAACCCGGATCCTCCGGTCTCTGCCTCCCAAAGTACTGGGATTACAAGCGTGCACCACCATGCCTGGCAAATGAGAAGTTTTAGTATCACATTTCTTCAGTTAATTGGGTGTTAAGCCCCCTTTCCAACTCAATACCAACTTTGTGTTTTATTTTCTGTACTTTTTTTCAAATTAGACTGCTCTCTGTTCTGCATATGCTGTATGCTTTCTCTCCCTCCAGCTTTGCTTAAGCTTCTTTCTGGGCTAACCACATCCCTGTCTAATTTCTCCTTTTCATTTGAAGATTCTTAAAGCCTTTCTTAATTCCCTATTTAGAAAGGATCCCTTCCTCTTTTGCCAGAAGTGCAGTTTGTTTTTTACTTTTCTTATGACCCTTTTACAACCTGATACATATGATCAAAATTGTGCCAGATCCCTTCCACAAGACTATTACCAAATTGAGGACAGGATCAAAGACCTTTATCACCTTTTTATCTTCCTGAGTAACAATATTTTACTCATTTGCCTTTTTCATATATACAGATATTCTCTCTTACACACACACACACACACACACACACTTGTGCATACATAAAAACATAAAAACATACAGAGAACTTTGTGATTTGAGACACAGTCTCATGATACAAATAAGTAATCAGAAATTTTGCAAAGGTAAGGTGGATCATTGCTACCCTCTCTCTATTGTTTTACCCTAAGATTCAATGTCTAAGCTTCACTGGCTACCAAATTCTTCTCTGGCATAGATCAGCTCTTTGTATGAGATAAAAGTCATTCAAATTCTAAAATAGAAAAACACAATTGTTGGAAGTGCATTTCCCTGATTAGTGTGTGTGTGTGTGTGTGTGTGTGTGTGTGTGTGTGTGTGTGTATCTGTCTGTCTGTCTGTGGCACTTTGCCACTCCTGGTGTCAAGTTGAAAAATTGCAGGCTTTCTAGTGAAGAGGTTATTTGGCACAGGTAGTATTCTTTGAATTGTCTTCTGTGTGTGTGTGTGTGTGTGTGTGTGTGTGTGTGTGGGTGGGTGTGTGTGTTTCTCTTAATTCCCTGGAGAAACAAAGAAATGGAAAAAATATGAGGTGTTTGTCTTTCACACTTAAAAATCTGCCATTTTCATCCTTTTCTGTAAAAGGGCTGACCATGAGCTTCATACAGAACCAGTAAAGGGTACCAGAGACTGTCTTGGCAGAAGAACTTCCTAAATGCATCACCTGCTATAAAATCAAGAGGGGAGAAGAGGTTTCTCAAGCTGTGCTTGCGGAGAGGGCCACTGGTTAGAAGAGTTTATAGATGGTGTATGTTGAGAGCTGCCTTCTCCTCCCTTTCCCAACAGCCCCATCCCATTTTGAGAAGAAAGTGAATCTTCTGTATAAACCGTTCCGCCTGGGGGAACAAATCATAGACAATCTCTCCCCTATCCACTCTCGCTTCTTATCTACTCTTACCCCTTGCCCTCCCTGGAGGCAATGAAATAGCCATTTGGGCATCAAATCCCCAGGCAGGGGCTAGATTCTGAGCTCTTCCATATTTCTAACTCATTCGATTTTTGTGGCCTCACTGATTAAAAAAAAAAAAAAGCCCAGGGATTCTGGAGCCCGAGGTGAAGCAGTTGATTATACTCTAAGGAGCCAGAACGAAAGTGCAGACTAAAGGACCTGCTGTCAGTTCCAGCAGGTCACCCTGACCCAGGGTCAGCAAGACAAGAGCCCGGGGCCAGTGATTCTGCCTCTTACCGCGCTTTTGCCACAGGTTTGACATTAAAGTGACAAATCTTTTCCTACCCCTCCCGAAGAAATAACGACATGTCCCCACCTCTAGGTGAGGGGAGCTAGTCCGGGGGCGCGCCACCGCTCCATCAATTCCCGCTGGCACGGGCGCGCAGTGTGTGGGTGCGTGGGGAAGGATCCCTGCGCAGCTCGTCTCTTTAATGTAGGGGATCCCCTCGTCGATGCAGTGCGCGCTGGGGACCAAGGGCAGAGCCCGCTCGGTGTGGCCAGGAGAGACTTGAGACTTCTCTAAGGACACGGCTCGCAGCACTGGGACGCAGCCCCTCCCGCGGGTCACCCCCGCCTCAGTCGAGGTCCCTTAGGGTACCCGATCTCAACAGCAATGGGTCGAGATGCAGAAAACACTCTGCGCATCTCTCCGCCTACCCCCCAGCGCCGGCGGGGCCGAGCGGTGTAGACACTGGAGGACAACTGCGTCCCCTCTGCGGTGGCGGAGTGGAGCGTGGGCAGAGGGCAGCCGCGCAACGTGCCAGGCTGCTCCGGGTTAAGTGAGAGGAAGAGTCTGAGACACAGAACCCCCCTCGACTCCCCTGTCGCCCCTCAAGCTCTTAGGGGAACGAAAGCCAAGGGATACACGGCTTTCCCCCAGCCCTCCCGCGGCCGCTGAGTCCAGGCGCGCTAGCGGCGCTGGACCAGGTCGCCGGGCGCAGCATCAGCATCAGCTCAGTTTCCAGGAGTGGCCGGCGGGGCGAGGGACCGGGGCGCCCTGCTCCTCCTCCTCCTCCTCTTCCTTCCTCCGCCAGCGTGCGGGCTGTGCCGGGGGCCGCCACTCGTCACTGTACTCCCGCCCGCCCGCCCAATCGCAGCAGCTCCTCTAGCTGGAGGCACCGGGCTCCGAACCCTCAGCTGCCAGCTCCGCGGCGGACGAATCCGGGGCTGCGCGCCGCGCGGTGAGACGCCGGGCCGCGCGGAGGGATCCGCCTGCCGCGCCTCCTCCCGCCCCCGCCTCCTCCTCCTCCCGCCCGCCCGCCCGGCGTTGCTGCCGCCGCGGCGGCCGCTGCTGCTGCCGCCGCCGCCGCCGCTGCCTGGATATAGTGCGGCAAGGAGCGGCGCTGGCAGTCACTCTGCGAGGAGGAGCGCGCGGGCTGCGGGCGCCGGGCACCCCGGGAGCGGGAGCGGCGGCGGGGAGCAGAGGCGGCAG
This sequence comes from Glis glis, assembly GCA_004027185.1. Taxonomy (NCBI): domain Eukaryota; kingdom Metazoa; phylum Chordata; class Mammalia; order Rodentia; family Gliridae; genus Glis; species Glis glis. The sequence continues at coordinate 25,006 of PVJS01013660.1, read as the reverse complement.
AGGCAGCGGAAGGTTCTCTCTCCGGGGCTGGACTTAATAACTTTGGAACTGTCCACCAGTGTCACGTCCTGAACATGAGCCTCCTCCTCTCCTTCTACCTGCTCGGGTTGCTTGTCAGTAGCGGGCAAGGTAGGAGTGTAGTGCTTTATTGCATTTACTTTCCCTCCCCCTTCCACCCAAACAAGAGAGGCACAGAGGGAGGCACAGGAGGAATTAAAGGAAGGGACAAAAGTTACAGTTATTGTTGTTGTTAGGATGATCATTTTTGTTTTAGCTCTTTCTTTTAGCTGCCCCTAAAAATTGTGTCTTGTTTTGTCGTGACCCTTAAATAAGAGAAGAGAAAATATAGAATTGGAGATGGGCATCAGCGAACAGGGGATCGAGGCAAACTGCTGCTTTTTCTGGGATTTTTTTGGCTGTCTCTGGTTGTCATTTTCAAAAATTGGACGAGTGTGCTGGTGTGTATTAACAGTTAAATATCTGAGGTTGCGGAAGGAAAGGGTTCGATGATGTTTTACAGAAGCATCAAAAACTATCAGCATTGAACTCGTTTCTGTTGTGTGCAAGAAATTCAATTCTTAGAGACTCTTTTCTTTTCCTTTCCCCAAACCAATTTCTGACTATAAAGTGAACGATGATGGCTTATTTATGTAGGAGACTAAGAGAGGGCCATGGATGTTGTGTGTAAGAAAGCAAATGGATAAAACTAGGGATGTGTTGCAGTCATTCATTTTGACCCCCTCCCCACTCCCTTGTTAATACAGCAAAATTTGTAACATCAGATAGAATTGTTCCTGTAAGGGGGTTGAGGGTTATAGAGAACTGGTGGGAGCTTTTATATCTTTGAGGAAAAAAAGAAAAAGAAAATAAAGAAAGAAAGAATAACCTAGTAGGATAACCCGGGGGAGAATTTGAGGAAGCAACCTCTGATAAGATGTACAGAGATAAATTTGAATATGTCTTGCCTGTTTAGATAGTACCATTCACATAAAATATATTTGCAATAAATGGAATCATGTTCAACTGTCCAGACAAGTTCGGACATTTAATTGGGAGAAACAAAATGGTAAAACATGCATCGGTGAAAGTCTTTAAAGGAAGAGAAAATAGAAGTAATTTTGAGATATGTGATAATGGCAGAGAATGTTATATTATTGGTGTGGCATGAAATTATTTTTAATAAAACATAAATTGCAAGATAAGTTAAATTATCTTCACTATATTCAATTCGAAGCATTTTTTAGCCTCTTCTGTGTTGCTCGTTTGCTCCAGCAGGGGGTGATAGAACTCCATTTTAAGCCCTGAGATGGTTGTTTCTGCTCTTGCACACAGAGTCCTTCTATCATTCTTCAGCAGGGCTTGACATTTTAGATGTGAAACCTTCCTTTCTCTGCCCTTCTCCTCCCCAAATCTATAGTGTTAGTGGCTGATGAAACACGACTGGATGCAGATTTTAGGTTGAGACATAAGCATGTAAATGCTGATATTTCTGTAGTTGATAAAGTGTCTTAGTAAGATGCTGCTCCTTTTCCTATAGTAATATAGAGTGTCTAATATTTCAGTCTTAGAAGAATTGCAGATATGTTCATCTGAAGCTGATATTAGCCCAGTCTGTTAAATCCATCATTCTTATAGCAAAGATGAAGATACTTTTATTCCCTATGGATATGCTGCTTTAATTTTCGTAGAGCTGCTGATTGTGTTTAACTGTTCATTTATAATACAGACAGATATTTCTGAATACCAAGAATCAGTCCCTGGAAATTGCAGTTAAAATACAACTGCAATTAAATAAGTGTAGAGAATATGGAGAAAATTGGGAGCATACTAGGAAGCAAGTTTATGCAGACTTATGATTACATGAGTAAAGGGAAACGTCTCGGTTCTGGAGTCTGTGCATTTATCATTGCAGTCATAACTGTGCTGGAATTTAGGGATACAAGGAAATCTAGGAATGTTTAAATCTAGGTTTAAACAGTGCACACAGACACATAGACTTTGGGTATATATATATGTAGCACATAATTGAAATTGTGATTCAGCTAATTTATAATCAGAATGCAAGGTGATTTTAAAGAAGGGCTCTGAACGGAACCATGCCTGAAGGGGAGCCCATATTCACTGTGATGAAACAGGGCAGAAGGAGAGCATCGTTGTAAAGATCTCTCTATCTAGTGCAGTTTCCAGATGCATGGAACTCGCAGAGCCACAGATGCACATCAGAGGGACCTGGCTTTTGTGAGGACAAACATGTAGTACTTCGGTGCATGTGTCTTAATGAAGTCAGAGAGGCTTGGAAATAGAAATCCCTGTCTTGGAGTCTAATTCCTCTACGCCACTGTTTTGTTCTCTAATTAAGGATGCAGCAGCAAGTATCAGACACACCACTGGGAGCTGTATAAAAAAATAGATGAACCTAGTGTTACTCATAATTGTGTTTATCCTTTTGGAAATAGGGCCACAGAAAAGCCACCAGTGAGTGATTCCTGGGCTTGCCTTAGAAATACTAGAATCCTGCCTTGCTGATTTATGTTTCCAACAATATACTTGCAGGGGATTTTATGAAGCATGATTGAAGCTATTGCTTTGGAAAGTGGTGTGCCGTTAGACTGGGGAAAGGCAACGATGATGTATTCCCTTTTAAGTAGTCAAAACGTTTTGAACCGAAGCAGTTGAATAGGAGAAAATTGACACAAGTGAAAAACTCACTAACTTAAGTGGATGCCAATACCATAATTAGCTAACGAGGCCTAATAGTTCTACTCCTAACTTTCAACACATTATTGTTCTACTGTAGTGAGAGAGCTTTTTATTGTAGCAGAAATGCTCCCTTAAAAGCTACTCCTTTCCACTGCAAGAATAATATCCAATGAAGTTAAGGTTGTAATTTAATTGTCAGTTTTGATTTTAATTGTCCATGGAAGGGAGATTCTAGAATTCTGTAATTTTGGCAATTATCTTTGCTTTATATTCGAAACCTGGTCACAGTCTCTATTGTCATAAATCTCAAGTGGCAACTTTAGTCTTGGCTTAATGGTGCATTTGCAGTTTGGGTGTTTGTAAATTCAAATTCCAAAATTGTAGTATGTATGAGTTGTTTCCAGAAACTTTTCAAATATTTTAAATCATTTTCTCTGTCTCTTAAAAATTGCCCAAATATGATTAATAAACATCTGTTCCTGTTGTACTAAAACCTAAGATAAGAGGCTTGCAATCCAGTTCAAACCCACATAGTTAGAACACTTACTTAAGTGTCCAAATCATGGGATGGTGTGTTTGTATGTGAACTGCCCAGTTTGTGAGTTAAACCACACATCTGCTTACAATCATTCTTTCTGGGGAAGTGCTAGTAAGTCATTGTTCATTAGAGACATGTACCAACTAAAAATAGAGCACAGATGTGTGAAAGTCTACTAGTTTCAGGTCTGTAGGAGAGACCTCTCCACCCTCGAAGCTGTTACACAGTTGCAGCCTCTCTTATATCCTTCATCTGTCCATCTTGCTCTAATGTCTTGATGCCAGCCTCTTTGTCAAAGGTTTCTATTGAATCAACTGCATATCCATTTGCACTTAAGAGAAGATAGGCTATGTAAGTGAATATCTTTGTTGTCCATGAAGGACCGAGAGGATTCCCTCCCCTGCCTTAGGTCAAAGGAGTGAAGCAGAGTATTTCCTCATTTGCCTTTCTCATGCTAAATCTGAGCCCATGGAGCAAGAGAAGCTGGTGGGTCCTGAGTATCAGATGAGTTTTTTCAATGACACAGGGGGCTAATGTTCTCCCAGAGGTGATATCCTTCTAGGGAAGCGATTAATGGAACCGAAGAACCTCATTCAGTACAAGAAGAAAGTCAAACTTCATATAATTTTGTAAATGAAATGGCCTTTTTTCTAAAATAGATCTATCTTGTAATGAGACTGAGAAGTGAGCTACCGAGATGGAGACTAGGCATCCTGCTAGCAGTGTATTTGTGTATGCCTGTTTCCTTGTGCTGGAGCAGTGTGAATAGAAACAGGATCCAAGGCCCTGGAACTGGTGCTGCTGCACCTCTGACGTTTGACATTTGGGAAATCATTTTAACTTATCTGTTTCCAGGATCATCTCTCATAGCAATGAACATCTGAGAGCATGAAGAAAAGTGCTCAATAAGTGGTGGAATAAGTCCGAATTGCTTTTGTTTTTCTTTGTTTTTGTTTGGATCAAATTGAATTAATCCTGTGGGTGTTGGTGTGAGCAAAATTAACTAAATAATTTTTAATATTCTCATAAAGGGAATATGATTTTTCAAGTTCTGTTGACCTACATTTTAAATTCCTTGCACCTTTTATACTATCCCAATTATACTGAGGATAGGCCTATTTAAAAGATTACAAATTAGATTTAATTTCCCAAATTACATGATAGGAGGGCACTTTAAGATGCAACTGGTGCTTTTATGCTTTTATTAAATGTAATATTCCTGCACTTCAGAGAGCTAAGCTATCTTTAATTGTTCAGCAAATAAAAGTATTTCTCTATGGCACTGTTTTAAATATTTTAAAAACTCTTAACTATTTGCAATTATAATAGTGCTAATACCAAAGCTAGCAACATACTCCTCAGTTTTACATGTTCGCTTGTGCCACTAACAATTCATCAAACTCCATAAAGCACTTTAGAGAGCTATGTTATAATGAAGCAGTCTTGCCTGGATTTAAATAATTAAGAGGAATGATGGAGAAATTTGAGAACATGAGTAAGCATAGCAATCAAAAGAGGAGAGTTTGAAGTATTTCAAGTGGATTGATAAAATGTTTGAAGAATTTCAGGTTGATTTTCTTGGTTCCATTTTATTATAAAACTAAGAGGGAAAGAGGGAGAGTATTGGTGTGGAATCATAAGACCCAGACTACTAAGAGTCTCTTGACCTTCAAGAAAAAACTTAAACTCTCAGAACTACATTTGTCATATTTGAAAATTTGATATAATAATATCTGGTTAGTTGACCTTGATGTTCAGCCATGAGGAATAGTGCTAATAATATGTGTAGGAACCTTGTGCAATGTCAACTCTACTATGCTAGATATTGCTTATATTTTCTTAATAAGAGACATACAGCAATACTAGAATTATTGCATAGGTTGTGGAATGAACAACTCCAGGGGGCGCCACTTATAGATGGAGTGGTAGGACACACTTATTTCCACGGTTTGCCAGCAGATGGCACTAAAAGGTCTGGAGGCATGGGTTGTTCTTTTGGATCTTGAATTCTGTCTAAGGTCTGGTAGAGGGACCAGAGGCTTAGAATGGGCACACATTAGGATAAGTGATGTCCTAAAGACAAAATAGAAAAGCAAAATGGCTAATAACTATAGCTTTGTCTCCAAATGCTTAATTTGATTCTTCCAACACCAAACTTCTTTTTTTGTGTGGTACTGGGGATTGAACCCAGGGGCATTTTCCCTCTGAGCTACACCCCCAGCCCTATTTTAATCCTTATTTTGAAACAGGGTCTCACTAAGTTGTGGAGGGCATTACAAGTTGCTGAGGCTGTCTGCGAACCTGCGATCCTCCTGTCTCAGCCTCCCAAGAACGGGGATTACAAGCATACGCCACCATGCCTAGTTCCAACACCAAACTTTTGCATAGATTTATAATGTTAATCTAAGATGTCTTCAGGTCAAAGTAACAGATAGTGAAATTTGGTGTCATTTCATCAATTAATTAACAAACATTGAGGCCGTACAATGAATAGAATGTCAGCACCTTCTAACAGTACCGACCGCTTTTTTAAAGTGCTTTTAATCGTCTTAGAACTTATGTTCATTGCTGGGTATGGTGGCACATGCCTGTAATCCCAGTACTTGGGAGGCTGGGGCAGGAGGATCATAGGTTTGCATCCAGCTTTGGCAACTTAGTGAGGCCCTCTGCAACTTAGTGAGACCCTGTTTCAAAATAAAACAGGGCTGGGGGTGTAAGCTCACGGGTAGAAGCCCCTGGGTTCAGTTCAGAAACACATACACACACACAAATTTAAGATCATAAAGAATCCAGTGGACTATTATGAATGAAAAATATTGAGGACTGGAGAAATGATCTGATTTGCCTACATCAATATTAATTAGTAGTTATTTGGAATGAGTAGATTTTTTTATTTCCATTTCAAGAACTATTTATAAAATATATTTGATGTTTTTGTTTGAAAATTTACATGTAAATGCAAGGCTGGTGCATAGAATTCCTCCCTGATAGTTAAAAAGTCAAAAAACATAAATTTAAGAAACCAAATAAGCATATGAGAAATCAATAAAGTGTTCAGCAAATGTTGTAAAAATGACACCATATAATTAATGAAAAATTAAACGGCCTGAGCCAAAATTCACTAAGTGTTCACTAACTCCCAGGATCAGTTGTAACAATCCTCTAGTTGTTACCTTATTAGTGTCCTCCCTTTACAAATGATGGAGTGGAGACCTAAGTGTATAAATAATGGTCTAAGGCTCACAGCTTGGGCATGAGGATTTGAATTTGAGACATTTTCAAAGCCAGCTGCTTATCAGGACACCATCTTTGTACTCACTTCAGCAGAGAGAGCTTCAACCTGGAGAGAGCAAATGGAAAAAATAACCCATGGAAGAAAAAAGAAAAGGTGAACAAATTGTAGAAAATGAGGCAAGTGTGTGAAGTACAGAAATAAACCATTTTAATGAATCCAGTTTACTGAACAACTTGGATTCAGTAAAGAGTTTGGGAAGATGAATTATTGGACTCAGTAATGGAATCTTGTGGGGGAAGGGAGGCAAAAAGACCATGAGGCCAAGCTAGATTTAACTCCTGTGTAAATCTTTGGGAGCCAGTGTTTGGGCAGGAAGACCACAGGAGTAAAGATGGTTGTTTTTTTTAAATCTATTGGCCCCATGTAAGAAGGACCAGTGAAAAAGGAGTAGAGACGACACATCTTTCTATAGAAGAATTAATGGATCTTAGTAACAGAGTCAATTTGGAAGATTGGTAGGAAGGTGGAGCCTGAAATATTAATCTTATTTGACACAAAGAATGGTTATATCTTAATAGAAATAAGTAAATAAACAAGGAAAACTGCTTAGTTGTGGCAAATTTTTAATTTTTTATTAAAAAATTATATGTTTAGTTTGCAGAGTCCATAGGACACCTAGGTATAAATGTCAATAATAAATTTAGAAATGCAAACTGTTGATTTATTGCCTTTCTTTCAGAATCACTTCTCCACTCTTATCTATCATGTCTTTGTCTCATTCTTCCATCACTATTTGTACTTTATTATGTAGCGTGTAGATGGAATTGGGAGTAAAATTTCATAAGCAATGTAGATAAAACTTGCCTTCATTATATATTTTATTTAAATAATTTTCTCTGCTTTATCCATTTTTTCTTTTTATTTTTATACTTGGAACACTACAACAAAACCAAAAGAAATTTTTAAAAAACTAAACTAAAAGATAAAATAACATACAAGGAAGATTTTTTTTGTACTGAACATGTACAGTTGAAAAAGTTTTATTAGTTTCCAAGAGAAGAAAAAGGAACTAATTTTTTTTTGTGTACCTATTTTATGACAGGGAACTGTGCTGGAGCATTTTTACATATAATCTTGATTAAGTCAGTTCTTATAGGTAATATTCCTGAGATTGAAATTGACTAATTTGCCTAGAGCTTTTAAGCATCAACTACAGGGTCTATAGGCTGACACCCCACGTTTAAAACCAAAGAGCATTACATACATTTAAGATATAGTTCAGTCTTTTCTGCTATAATGTGCATTTCTTTGATGCATCTTACCTCACACACCCCTGGTAACTAGTAGGATGTGTCATTGTGCAGGAATTGTGTTGATCCACACAGGCTTTTTGTCAGCTTATTCATTTTTAAGTGGTCAAGACCAAGATTTCTCACAATTAAAGAGAAAGCCGTAGCAATGTAGCAATAGAGGAAGACATTGAGAAAACCATGAGAAATCAACCTCCAGTGTCTTCCTTTAGCACAAGGATTCGTTTGTTTGGTGCTTTGAGAACATCTTGATTTCCACTGCAATAACCATCTGGTGAGGTGAAAGTACAGCAAGTCATATTGCCCTGTGATATTTGTTTGTTTACTTTGTTGTTTTTATTTTTTAAAATTTTCACCATGAACCATAGTATTCATTTTAAAGAGTGTCTTCAGGCCTTGAATCTTGATCGAAGATTCAAAAGCTAAGATACAAATACTAGTAGGAATTTAACTTTGCTAGGATTTCAATTAAGATTTTTAGTTTTCTTTGCCAGTGCTTGCTTTCAATTTTCTACAGGTTTTGAATGTTTAGTCTCCTAATCCTGTCTTTTACATAAACCAAGACATTTTTATTACCTGATTTTAAAGACACCAGAGTTTTTCCAGGACACACATTTGTTGTTGTAGCACCATCTGAATGTGTCTGTTTGTAAAATATGATAAATTAATATGTCTTAAGACCTATACTATGAGCTGGTCCACATTTAAGAAAATAAGTATATTTTTACTTTGTTTTTTATAATAATGAGAGGTTTGGAGACATTTTTTTCTATTATTGCAACTTATACAGTCCCAAGTAATTCTTTTGTACCTCTAATACTAGGTTTTCTGATTACTTTTATGTTTACTATTCTACTTCCCTCTGATTATTATTTTCTACCAATCACATACATTGAACATATTTACTAAGAAAAACAATTGCATTTTTATATTCTAGCAGTACCTTTAGAAGTGCCATGTATGGTAAAAATGCTAAACATAGATTAAATGAAGAATAAAATATGACATGAGGCTTATATCATATAGTTTATTAAAATATCTACTTATGATATTTGCATGCTTTTGATTTTAACATTTATTTACTCATATAAACCACTTACAACTTTCTAATACTTACTGAAACTAAGCACATTTTAATCCTCTGAAAATGGATTTCTTTTCATAGTCTTTATCATAGAATAATTGCCTTCATTCTAACTTTTCTGTGCTAATAAGAATAAGATGATATGGCAATTTATACCCACTAAAAACTTTGAATTATCATGAGGTTTAATATACATTATAAAATTTAACATTTTAAAATGTATATGCCATGTACCGTGTGTCATGTTAGTTGAGAAAAGCTATGATAGTCAACTTCAATTTAGCTATTTGAAGTTACGCAATTATAACCTGAAAGTTAGATAGCCTTACCTAATTAGAACAGAGGAAAAATGAAACTCAAATTGGTGAAATTACTTGTCTAAGAAGAAGAACATTAAAAATTGCTAGGACCTGATGTAAATATTTTACTCTGAAGCCATCACCTTTTTCTATTATAATGGCTCTGCTTTTTTTTAACTGCTTATTTTACTCATATGAATGAAGCAATTATTGAAAATAATTGTACATGTTTTCATTACTATGCTCTTCAAAGTTGTTTTGGGACTGAGTTTATGGGCATCTGCTAATTTTAATTAGAGATATATGTCTCATTTGCATTAGTTGGGAGTTCCTATCTGAGAACTCTTATTTTTGCCTTTTATTCATTTGCACAGTCCTGTTTTCTCAGTTTCCTTGCTTGGTATTATGCATGCTCAGTACACTTACACCATTTCTGCAACTCCTGGATTTGAGCCCTGCCTGTTCGTTACCTGTGCCTTCCACACTTTTCCTGCCTTTCTTTGCCTGGGAAATTTCCTCTTACTTTTCTTCAAGACATAGCTTGAGCATCTTGTCACTGAAGACATCTTTCATTGTTTCAACAATTGTAAATTAATGGCCTATTCTAGACCAGTCATTGCTCAAGGCAATGGAGAGCCACAGAAAGTGATATACATGAGTTCTGCACATTAAACTTCTATGCTCTACTGTGACCTTCCATGTAGGAAGGTTTCCATGCTGGCTTCCCATTAAATGCAATGTTCATGATTAGAGAATTCACTATAAACTCTTATATGTATCCCTGGAGCACAGCGAATACTTACCAAATATATGCTGAGTGAATATTTAATATTATCTAGCGGAAGTAAACAAAAAAGCTGATTATTTCAAAATATGTTTATTCTCAGTTTTGAATATGATTCAGTTTGTTGGAAATATAATATTAAATAGTTTGGGTCCTTTCCTTTCCTTTCCTTTCCTTTCCTTTCCTTTCCTTTCCTTTCCTTTCCTTTCCTTTCTTGGATTGAACCCAGGAGTATTCTACTTCTGAGCTACACTACCAGCCTATGAAATGGTTTGGGTCTTTCCTTCCTTCCTTCCTCCCTCCCTCCCTTCCTTCCTTCCTTCCTTCCTTCTATCCTTCCTTCCTTCCTGGATTGAACCCAGGGGTACTCTACTTCTGAGTTACACTCGCAGCCTTTTCTATTATTTTAAAAATATTTCTGAAATAGGTCTAGCTAAGTTGCAGAAGGTCTCACTGGGTTCCTGAGGCTGGCCTGGAACTTGAACTAGTGATTCTCCTATCTCAGCATCCCAAGTACTGGGATTACAAGCCTGTACCACCATGCCAGTTTGGGTATTTATTTCAAGCATTGTTTTTTATCACTGCCATAGTGTGGCAGACCCTCAATAAATATATGGTTATCTCTAACATAATAAAGAAACAGTAGCCAGGTGTGGTGGTGCACGCTTGTAATCCCAGTGAGGGAGGCTGAGACAGGAGGATCGCAGGTTCAAAGCTAGCCTCGGCAAAGTAGCGAGGCTCTCAGCAACCTAGTGAGACTCTGTTTCCAAATAAAGAAATAGTCAGGCTAGGGGCATACCTTGGAGGTAGGATGCCTTTGGGTTCAGTCCCAAGTAACAACAACAAAAAAAGAAGGAAATACTAATTGTTTAATTCATGAGGAATAGCAAAGATGACCTGCTTTATTCTTGATCTCATCTCCTCACTAAAAATTAATTAGACTGAGAATAAAGCAAACATAAATCTTGTGTTGGGGATGTAGCTCAGTGGTAGAACACTTGGCTAGCAAGTGTGGGGCCCTGGTTTGGTCCCTATCGCCACAAAAACAAAACAAAGCAAAACGAATAAAAAAAAAACAAAAAAATCTTGTTATAAGATTTGCTTTTTGAAGACATGTTTGAGACATAATAAAAGGTTATGTAGTTGGGGCTTCAAAAGTCTTAATATAATTATATATATTGTAATTTAGAAAGAAGTGAGGAGAATAGAGTATGTTGATAATGGTAAAATAAACCAGATGAAATACCATCAATAGTAAATATCTGATATGTCAGTACAGGAAGTATTTAAAGTCCTCAAAATCAAGATAATCTTACTTTGGTAACTAAAAGTTGGTTATTTGTCCAGTGATTATTAGAAACCAACTCTAAATTGCACGTGTAAGAAAAAAGAATAGTTAATTGTTTTACCCTATTTTTCACAGCACTTGGATTTTGTCTCTATTTTTAATGAAATTTCATTAACCTCAAAAATAATCTTCTATCTGGTAACCATGTTATTTTCATGGTTTTTTATTTTCTCTAGGTCTGACTTTAGTGATAAAAGCATTTAAGTTAATTGGACAGAATACATTTTTAAATATTCCAGAATGTCTTTATCATCTGTCTATTTGTCTGCTTAGCATTTATCCACTAATGTTACCATTATTATGTATGCCACTTTTAACTTGGAATACAATCTGCAATTAAAGATATTACTACTGCTTCAGATTTATTCATTTTTGCTTTCATTTTTCTCCTCAAATTTCACATAATTCATAATCAGTTTAATTAGTTATCTAGATGAGCCATTTGATTTCAAAACTCCTTCAAAAGCCCCATGCTAATGTGTTCTACCTCTGCGGGGACTGCAGGTGGTCTGCAATTTAAAATAAAACTCAACATAGGTTATTAAATGGCATGATGCCATCCTGTATGGTTTATGAAAACATTCCTAACCATATCCACAGTGGATATACAATATTCAACTTTGGTATTCTCATGCTCCCAATATAACACTTCTTAGTACAGAGTTCTGAGCTATTATGCAATACTCTAAGTTGCTAATGTATTTTCTCTTTCAAGTCACTGTTTCATTTCTGTTATAATGAAACTTTTTTTTTTTTTTTGCGGTGCCGGGGATTGAACGCAGGGGCGTTCTACCTCCGCACTACGCCCCCGGCCCTATTTTTTATACTTTATTTTGAAACCAGGTTTCACGAAGTTGCGGAGGGCCTCACTAAGGAGGGAGAGAGAGAGAGAGAGAGAGAGAGAGAGAGAGAGAGAGAGAAAGAGAGGGAGAGAGAGAGCGAGAGAGCTGAGACTGGCCGCGAACCCAGATCCTCTGGTTTCCGCCTCCCAAAGTACTGGGATTACAAGTGTGCGCCACCACGCCCGGCTTATAATGAAACTTTTTATTAAAAATATCCCCCTTCCTACACTGCGCATTAAGACAGCGATTAAAGAACAGTGACTTCTTTAAGCAGAGCATAGTTTTCTCTTGCTAAGAAAATCAAATGATCAAACTATTATGGTGCAGAAAGGCAGTTTCTATTACTCAGTTGTCCCTCAGCCTCATACTTTTCAGTCCATTTGAAAATTTCCATTTCTCAGGCGATGCATATTAGTTGTGTTGGAGAAGATATATTTTTATAAGTGTAAAGTATCTTTTACCAACGATGACTCCAATCCACATTCCAAACCTCCAGGCAGAAACGCTTTCAGGGAGCTGAGGTTGAGTGATATGGAAAAGTAAATACTCATAGTAAAGATCAATCATTGTTTTGTTTCTAGCAGATGATGCATCAACTGTAAAATAATGGAGATGTGGATGGTTGTGTCAGATCTTTGAAGAGCTTGGATAAAATCTGACCTAGTTATCTACATAAAAGAGAAGAGGATAACCAATAATGCATAGAATGATTGCAGACAACTTTGCCTCCTAAGTGAACAGTGTCTATTTGTGGACATTTTGATGAATTAACTGACTAAAAGGAAGAATTCCTGTCAGCTACCCTGTAGGGCCATTTCATAGCGATTGTATCATTTTTTTATTCAAAACACATGTAGAAGTTCTGAATTATTATTTTACAGATGAGAGAACTGAATTTCAAAAAAGCTATATAGCATCTAATAAGTGAAAAAACTATACTAATTTCATTGGCTACAATCTTGACCTTTGAAGTAGCAACAAATTGCTGAAGGGAGAAAGGAAGAATGAGGGAAGCTCTAGTCTTAGCCTTACCATTCTTTCTAGGCATTTCTCCCCAAGCTCTATGAAGGTAAAAATGACAAAAGTTCCATATATTTACAGTGAACAAAGTGATGTTTTGATGAATATATGTATTGTGAAATTATTAATCAAGCAAATTAACATGCTCATGTACTTATCTATTTGTGTGCTGAGAACATTTAAGGTGTAATCTCTTAGCAATTTTAAATTATGCACTACATTATCATTAACTATAGTCACCATGCTGTGCTATAGATTTCCAACATTTATTTCTCCTATCTAACTGAAACATTTTGCACTTTAACCAACATCTTCCCATTTTCTCCAGTCACTAGCTCCTGTCAACTACCTTTCTATTGTAGGCTTCTATAATTTTGACTTCTTTTTAGATTTCCCATATAAATGATCTCATAATGTGTTCGTCTTTATGTGCCTGGCTAATTGTACATTGTATAATGCTCTCCAGGTTCACCCACATTGTTGCAAATAACAAAATTTCCTTCTTTTTTTAAGACTTAATTGTATTCTTCCCCCCCCCCCGATACTGGGGATTGAACTCAGGAGCATTCTACCTCTGAGTTTACACCCCCAACCTTTCTTTATTTTTTATTTTAGCATAGGGTCTCACTAAGTTGCTGAGAGTCCAGCTAAATTTCTGAGGCTGGCCTTGAACATGTGATCCTCCTGTCTCAGCCTCCCAAGTACCGGGATCACTTACAGGTGTGCCCACCATGCTCAGCTAAAACCAAATTGTATTCTACTGTGTGTATGTGGATCCCACATTTTCATCTATAGATGAACACTCAAGTGGATTCCATATCTTGGCTATTTTGAATAGTACTGCAATGAATATCAGTGTCCAGATACATCTTTGATAAACATTTTTCATTTCCTCTGGATATATACCAAAAAATAAAATTGCTGAATCTTGTAAATCCAAAGACTGAGGCCACAATATTAAATATAAACAAATAGAAAGCCATCAAACTAAAAACACTCCTGCACTACAAAGGAAACAATCAATAAAGTGAAGCAACAATGTACAATTGGTGGGAAATGTTTGCACACCACACTCATGATGGGGGGGGTTATATAGGAAACATATAGGAAACTTAAAGAATTCAAGTGCAAAAAGTGAAATAGCCTAATTAAAAATTGGACAAAAGACCTGATATTTCTCAGAAGAAGACATACAAATAGCCAAGAAGTATATAAAAATATTCATCATCATTAATCATCAGGGAAATGCAAATTAAAAACTACATTGAGATATCATTTAACAGCAGTTAGAATAGCCATTATCACAAACAGAAGATCACAAGTGTTGACAAGTGTATGGAAAAAGGGAACCCTTGGACACTGTTGGGGGAAGTAAATTAGTACAGCTATTATAGAAAACAATACGGAGGCGCCTTACAAAACTAAAATCAGGTCTACCATGTCATCTAGTCAGGTCTTTTGAATGAGGAATTCTCAGTTGGTGAGTGCCAATTAGTAAATGAGTAAATCATTTAGTGACTTACAAGATTGATGAGCATGGAGAACCATCAGCATTTACAGATATGAGTGGGGCTCAAGATGGGGTAGCTCGATTATTTAGGTTAGTATAATTCATTAAGGACTCTATAACATTAATATTTAAATATAAGCTGTATCTTTAAATGGCTTCTCTTATTATGAAACACTATAAATATAAATAATTTAGTAAGTCATCAATTTGTGGTTTGCTTACAGAATACTTTCATAATGAAATTATATCAGTTTAGGATGCTTTTAGAGGCAAGGATGAGAAGAATCATTCAAAATGGTTTAAAAATGAAAATCTATTATAGCATGTAAGAGGCCATCTGGAGGTGGATTTGGATTTCATGTTTCTACTCATGATTTTGGCTGTTTTCCCTTGACTTCATGGAAAAAACTTGGCTACAGCAACTCTGTGTATCACATTCTTCTGCAATGATATCCAAAGTTAGGAAAAAGATAAATATTGCTTTAACTGACTTTCCTTGAAGGAAATTAGACTTTACTCAATTCTCATTGACTAGAGTTGTTCTATAGGAGCACTCCTAAACCAATCACTGTTGAGAATAATGACATTCATATAACTTCCCTTGACTAATCAACTCATTCCTGTTGCGGATGGGGAGATCTGGCCAATCTAATTCAGTATGCATCTAGTGAGGAAGAAAGAAGTAGTGAGATGTGAGGGAGGGAGGTAGTCAACTAGGTCTCTAAAGCAAGGTTGAAAAGGACCTTTGTTGAAAAAAAGTAAATTGTAAAAATCCAGCACTTATAAAGTACTTCAGTGTACCTTTCTTTGTGCTTTGCTTTACATATGTGATCTTATATAATCTTCCAAATTTACATTGGAAGATGACTCTGTTTTATAGAGGAAGAAATGAAATTTTGAGATTAAATGAACTGCCAAACTTTCTAAGGTACTTACTGACAAAGTTGGATTTGAACCTGGTCTGGATGGCAAGTGTTATCTCCATGCCAGGCCACCAGAAAAGGAAACTATCAACATTGTACATGGTTTTACCTTGCAAAGTTGAAGAATGGTAAGGTAGGAGCTAGGTGTGGGTTTAGGTGCACCTTTGTTCCCAGCACTTAGAGGATCACTTGATTCTCAGGGTTTGAGATCAACCCAGGCCACACAGGGAGAGTCAATCTCAAAAATAAAAGGAAGGAAGGAAGGAAGGAAGGAAGGAAGGAAGGAAGGAAGGAAGGAAGGGAGCAAACTAGTTTATTTTGCAAACATGTTATGACCTGGACACTCATCTAAGATAGCTACTATGATTGATCTTATTTAATACCTATATCTACATGCAACTTTTAGTATTTTCTTAAACATTTGACCACTAAGGAAATTAAGGGATGGAGTGATGAAGTGATGTGTCTGAGGTTACATATCAATGAAGTGGCCACATTAGGATTCGAATGCAGGCTCCCTTTGACTCTGAAAGATTGACCCTCTCCCACCATACAGTACTACTTGAGGGCTAGAGTCAATGTTTGACAAGGGTAGGGTAACAGGTTTGGAGTAAACTAAGTTGCATAAACCTGGATAAGGACATTTATAGTATAAAAAAGGTTAAAATACTTAAATTAAATATATTTCATTGATTTTATTTTATCTTTCAGGCAAGGTGGGAATAATGTTCTCATGTTTAGGGAGGCAAAGGAAAATTTATTCGTTTGATTCCTGGAAGAGAAAGAGTTAGATTAAAAAAATAGAAATAGGAACCAGGGTCTTCTTTAGAGGGAGAAGTTAGAACTGAAAATGAGTATTGATTTCAAATTGACTGCTGAGACAGGTTAAATGTTGAAATGTGTGTGATCATGCAGCCTCGCTAATCAGGGTTATAGTTTGATGCATGCCTAGAACAAGATGTAGCTGCACCAGTCTCTTGCCTCTGGATGGTTTCGTTCTGGGAATGCATAGTGACTTAAAGGGCAGGATAGGAAAATCAGGGATCGAGGAACATGCTATATGAAGCTGTGTGCATGCAATGTAATTTCTCTTTATTAGACAGCCATTCATAATTTGTTTATATTCATCTAGGTACTCTCACTAGTACTGTATTCTTCCAAATGGCCCTAAATATTTAAGATTTTATCTAAAAAGTTTATGTTGCATATGTATTTTTAGATATGAATGTGAATGGGATGTGTATATATGTATTTATAGGCATATATGTATTTACATTTGTGTTTAATAACTTTAGAAAATCATGTTATCCTTCAATGCTATCTCAACATAGTTGCAATATTTATTTAATTTCTTTCATTCATCCTGCAGTTCATGAATATTTGAAATGATTTTCTCTTTGCTGATTTTTGCCTCTTAAGAAAATATACCCCATGACAAAACATTGGACTTACTGTTTATACTTTGTATAACTGTAGACTAATTAGCCAGTGTTTAATTTTTCAAGATTACAAAACAATATCTGTTGTTTCTCTGTTACACAAAATGAGCAACCAAACAGTTCTCCCACTTATTTTGTAAAGAAACTCCCAGTGCAAAAATATTCATAACCGAGGATGTTTTCCATCAAAACATAATCAGTGAATATAGATACAGGCAGTGTCTGGAGCATGAGAGCTGTGGTTCCAGGCCAGGGGCTGTGATTGAACTGCATGCACGGGCTTGAATTCTTCATTTTATTTTGCCCAAATTCTAATTGGAGAGATGAAGGCAGCTAAGTTTCTAACAGTGTTATACTCTCTTTTACATTGCAGTGAACAACTGAATTATGACATTTCTTGTTACAAAGCTGCTGAGCAAATTGTTTTAAATAATTGTAATATCACAATAAGGATTCAATCTTAAACCTTTGATATGAATTCTCTTGCATCTCAGTAGTTGATTGTCGAGTCTGTTTTTAAGATTACTAAAGTAGATAATCTGCGTCTATTTCCAGTGACAGAGGGCAAATTCATTTGTGTAAAGAGCTTTTGCGAGATTTGTTGATTATGCTTTTCATATAAAGCATCTCCATATTTGTAGGTATTCAAGATAAATAAGTACACTTATTTGCAGCAAAGTATTCAATTAGCTAGTTCCTATTAGCTTTATCATTGGCTAGTTTATGGTTTCATGGAAATAAAAAAATATTTTGAGGAGTTTTGTATTGTCTATAACCAGCATTGAACAGCCCTACTTTAAAACATTTCTCTGATTTTCTTTTTCTCTTTATGGTTTGGTGACACCAGTCAAAATTGTTTCTTAGGTGTTCAGAATTCACATCACGTGGCTGGTCATTGAAGCATTCTGGCTGAATGGCTGGATACTAAATGGATTTGTGCCAGCACATGGCAGTTTCAGACATTCAGGCCAATGGCTGCTTAGTGCTGGGGAGAAACACTTTCTCGTGTACAAGTTCTCAGTGGTTTCCTGGGAAGAAATTGTGTCCTGTGGCCCAAATGGTGTCTTAAGCAAATAATTAAGTGCCTCTGTTTCATTTCCAATCCTGTCCCATGCTGTGAAGCCCAGACCTCTTTTCATACTTAAATATCTTTTCATTTTCATTCATTTTAGTTTCAAAGCAAAATTTTCTGTAATTATACTTACAATAAATTTTATTTCGGTTTGTGGGCTCATAAACACCTTTTGCCTTCAAGGTGTTTTTTCAAGCCAGAGGTGCTACTGCTGGCTCAGAGGACAGACCTGAAATCTGACAGATTTGCATTCAAATCCTGCTCTCACACTTTTTTTTTTTTTGGTGGTACTGCGGATTGAACCTAGGGGCATTCTACCTCCTCGCTACACCCCCGGCCCTATTTTTTTATACTTTATTTTGAAACCGGGTCTCATGAAGTTGTGGAGGGCCTCACTAAGTAGGGAGAGAGGGAGACAGGGAGAGAGAGAGAGAGAGAGAGAGAGAGAGAGTGAGTGAGCTGAGGCTGGCAGGGAACCCTGATCCTCTGGTCTCCGCCTCCCAAAATACTGGGATTACAAGCATGCGCCACTACGCCCTGCTTATTCTTTATTTTTGAAACAGGGTCTCATTAAGTTGTGGAGGGCCTCACTAAGTAGCTGAGGCTGGCAGCAAATCTGTGATCCTCCTGTCTCAGGCTCCCAAGTACAGGGATTATAAGGGTGTGCCACCACGCCCAGCGGCTGCTCACACACTTTTGATGTGAGGTCTTTAGCAAGTGACTCAGTTCTTATGAAGTGACTGACTTCTTATTAAGAAATTTTTTTTCAGGAACATTCCTTTATATGCACATCTGTAAAATGGGGATAATCATAATAATGGCTACATAGCATTCCATGAACACTCTCTTTTATCATTACTATTACTGTAAAAACAAATTATAGGCCGGGCGTGGTGGCGCACACTTGTAATCCCAGTACTTGGGAGGCAGAGACTGGAGGATCCGGGTTCGCTGCCAGCCTCAGCTGCTTAGTAAGGCCCTCCACAACTTTGTGAGACCCAGTTTCAAAATAAAGTATAAAAAATAGGGCCGGGGGTGTAGTGCAGAGGTAGAACTCCCCTGGGTTCAATCCCCGGTACTGCAAAAAAAATTATAATCATATAATTTTTGGTGTTTTATTTATCAAGATTCCTTGAAAGGTGTTCAAAGAGGATTTGGTTCTGTGAAAAGCAATACGCTGGTAAGATGTTGGAATGTTTATTTTGAGGTGGATTATTAGTTTTGGAAAGCTATGTTATCACTTTCCTGTTGAGTACATTCTTTTCAGTTTTCCCACAGCTTGCGAAGAGGAGATGGCTGGTAGGTCTGGCACTTAGGACCTTTATATATTCTTGATGCTTCCAGTTTCTCTGTGTTAGCTGTTTACTATCACAGTACAGGGCTTCATAGCTGATTCAGAATGTAGACTTAAGGTTCATTATTTAGTTTATTACTTGAGCAACTAAGAACTAACATCTGAATCCTGAACAAAGCTCAGCCCCCCTCTCACCACTGTCTCCCACTTTTAAGGACTCTCTCTACTCTTCCCTCCCCCCACTCAGACTGTTGCCTGGGTTCTGGTGGAAGCTAATTGCCCTTGTTCTCTTTCTCTACTCTTCTTCATCCTTAACTCAAGTGTAAAGATTGCTTTCAGCAGGACTTTGGCAGAGTCAATATTGCTGACATTTTGCATGGTCTATATTTGCAGTGTGATCTGGGCACAGTGGTTTCCACAATACTGAATAGGGCTCCACTTCTGCTCCCACTGACTGGCTGAGGTCGGAAGCTCAGCAGTCCCTCCCTCATGACCTGGCTGGCAGTCTCCCCCAGTAGTCCATGCTATTTGTTTTCCTGATTTGAGCTCTACTGATCCACCTAGCTGGTCCAAAAGCAATTAATTCTCCTCTGATATCTTCATCCTAATAGAGGAATTATAGGAACATTTTTTAATTATCTTCCTCACTGCAGTGGAGCCAGTACAGACCTAGGTGAGGGAGGCGACCTAGGTTCTGATGCCAAGTAGAATCCTCCATCTTTGTACCATTGCCAGTCATCCTAGTGTGTCTTTCATGCCTGTCTTTAGGAGTGATATCGTGAAGATTATAGTAGTAGGGATGATGGAGTCGGCTGGCCAGTTCATTCTGCATACCACCAAGAAAAACTGCAATGCAAGAAAAAAAAAGGTAGCATGCTAAGACGCCCTTGGAAATGTTTTTATTCTTCCTCAAAAGTGGTTACATTTTCCTTCTTCTGTTTTTACAAGAAATAGGAACCTATTCGTGTGTGTGTGTGTGTGTGTGTGTGTGTGTGCACGCGCGTTACTGAGGATTGAACCATTGAACCCAGGGGCATTCAACCTCTGAGCTATACCCCCACATCTATTTTATTTTGAAACAGGGTCTCACTAAGTTGCTGAGGCTGGCTCTGAACCTGAGATCCTCTTGTCTCAGCCTCCCAAGTGTTGGGATTACAGGCATGCACCACCAGGCCTGACTGGAAACTACTCTTATAGTAGTTGTATTCTTTCTTTTATAGGTATCAGATATTTTATAAAATCTTTGCTCAGAGTCATTAGATATTGATATTTAAAAGGATTTATTAAGAAGACACACTTTTCTTTTGAGTGCTTGGATTTTGACTTTAAAAGCCTAACATTAAAGGCTATCATGCCACCATGCTCTTTTTACAAGGGCTGTCTGAAAATCAAAGCTGATGATAATTTCTTGACTCTCAACTTTTGAAGTCCCCATCCAGCAATAGATGGCTAACTTCACTGGGTTCAAAGCTGTGAGGAGCAAGCTAGAAAAAACTGCAGGTTGTAAAAGACTCGATGTGTGGACACATAAGAAAGGAAAGGCAACAAACAAGAAAGAGGAGAGAAAACTGAATAAACAGTAAATATTATGTTAACAAAAACTCAGAGGATTCATTTGCTTCCCTACTGAAAAATTCCAGAATAATTTTCTAGAGGGAACTTTTGAGACACTTCACAAGCTGGTGTTTTTAAATTGTTGCCTCTTAGCTTTCGCGTAATACCAAACTCAAGCCCTCCTCAATTTTTAAAATCTTTTTAAATAATCTCAAATCATATTTTTCTGTTTCTTATAAATCACTTGAATAACAGATTAGAACTGCTCATTTTATGCGTAATATATTGTTACAGGGTATTTAGAGAGTTATAATTAATTCTGTCTTCCAAATTAAATTGTAACCTTTTTTACACAAAGGTTTATGTTATGGGATGTACGTAGTAGGTGCTTAGTAAATAGTTATTCAAAAAATAATGTTTGATGCTCACATATTGCTACTAATATATAGAATAAAGAAAAGATTTACAATCATAACTAAAGTAAATTGGTTTAAGTAAAAGTAATAACTTTTCAATAATCTTTCATATCAGAGAAGATAGCAAATGAATGTAATAGTCAAAATTCTAGACGATTATCTTTGCATATGATGCTTTAGTTACTTATGTTCATGTCTTGTGTACCTAAATTGCTTCATTTTTTTCCTGGCATTAAATGTTATATTGTGGAATTTATTTTAGTTACACAATTATACAATGGACTTTTCACTGATAATATCCAGATGAACATTACTTGGATTATTGTATTACTGAAATATTGTTACCTATTACTTACACCCAAGTTAGTTCTTCCTGACCACTCTTTTTATCTATAGAATATATTATGACAATTTCTTAAACCAATTACAAAATATTTAATAGAATTTCTTATACATAGTACATTTGCGTTCACATATTATATAATATTAATGCATGAGCCATCTGTTTCTTAGTGTTTCAATTTGATGAAATAAATGTTAAAACTCTATAATCTTTGTAAGTTAAAAAATTTATAATGTCAGAAATGATTTTTATATTCAAATATAGCTGACAATAATGTAATAACTACAATAGCAATATCAGAGGCATAATAAAAGTTAGAGTAGAAGTCAAGATTTATAAAAATGCCTTGGGTTTTATACAACATATTACTACATATGTAATTTACTTTAAAATTAGTTAATATTCATAGTCTACAAATGTGGAAATATACTTGTGGTTACATTGTGAAAGGTACGTATCCAGCGATGCTCTTTAAATGCTAAGTACAACATGGGAAACAGGGAAGATAATGTCACAAAACTCCAGCCTAACAGTGTTACTTCATCAAAAGTTATGTTTAATTCTGAATTTTATGGAAGAAGACAATAAGATGGGACATATAATTGTTGTTATCAAACAAACTGTACTATTTATCCAGAAGGAATATTGGAATAATTTATTGTGTGATTCTTCAAGTTAGGTAGTGTTAAACAGCTTCATAGATGATGCCTACCATACTAGTCTGAGAAAAGATTCAGAAACTTTTTAATAGTTTTGTTTTCTATTATTATCCTTGGGAAAAGTCTATAGTATAACAGATTGTATCTATCTACAATCTAATTTACTCATATATATACATAGTTGTATCCATGTACACATATACATATATATGTTTATCAGAAAGACATAATGCATTGTTTATTGTTTATTATTTGGTTTATATATTCTAGATACTGTAGTTATGTTATATTTTTACATGGAAACAAAGTATTAAACATGTGTAAATGATGAATAATTTTTAAAAGCTCACAAATGTTTCTTGGAAGATTTTGACTTCGATTTTATTCCCTTATTCCTGTTTGTCAAATCTTTGCTTTGTGCAGCCACTGAGCCCTGCAGAAAATAAAACGATGTATAAACACTGGGTCATTTTCTCAAGAGATTTACCACCAAGCATCAGTAATAATGCACTTATTCCCAGAGCAATAATTCAAAGAATATGTAATATTTCCATAGAAGTATCAAAATGGGATACTGGCTTGTGAATGCTATTTGATGTATGTGTGTGCACAAAAGGCTGAGAATTTGATTGAAACAACACAGTGAAAATGAGTCCCTGACTTAGGAAGAACCAGAAAATTAGCCAGTTCTGTTCTGCCACCTCCAGCGTATCAGTTCCTTGATGGTACCACTGTTGCTTGGGGCAGACACCGTGCTTTTGATCATGCACTCTCCCCGGAGCAAAGAAAATGGTTAGGTTTGTGTTTTCCAAGAGAATCCTGGAAAAAAATCAGAGTAAACTGAAATACTTATTTATAAAACAAGGACTTGGAAACTGTTTTATTGCAATATCCTGGTTTTACAAATAAAACAAAAAAAATCCCCGAAGGGATAAGTGACTTGTTCATTTGTTCACAGTTGGCAGTCAGCATTGCTTGGTCCTAAATCAACTTTCTCCCTTTAGTGCAAAAAAAAAAAAAAAAAAAAAAAAAACCTTACAGCAATTCTTTTTAGGGAAAAGTATTTTATAGGCCTTGGATTCATGTGCTTTTAAAAATAATTTAAAACGTGCCACATTATTATTTCTATCATTTCATTCAAATGCTTATTTATAGTCTTTTATTCCAAAGAAAAGTGTCTTAAAATTAGACTAGAACTGTTTTAATTTGGCTTTATTAACTCAGGAATGGCCATCCCTCTCTATATAAGAGAGGCCATTTCCAAAATACGGGATGTCCACTGTTCCTTCAGTATTTTTTGATTAATTGTATAAATTTTCTTTCTATCATTTTAAATGCGGAAATCACTGCTAATAAAGATAAGTGTCTTACTGCATCTGAAGTTAAGGGTATTATTTTTACTTGGAATCAAGACAGTATATTTTGTTTCCCAGGATTTTATTTTATTAATGTTTGTTTTTCTCATAAAAGGGAAAGATTTTTTTTAAATGTTGGAAACAATTGCCAAGGTTTCCTGGGTAAAGAATGCAGTGTTGTTGGTTGGATGGAGGTGATGCATTGGGTGTGCTGCAGGGCTGAGCTCTTGTGTACAGGAATGTGAGAAAGGACCCAGAGTGGGTGATTTGCAAAGTGTGACCCCAGGTATTTGTAAAACCTTGGCTTATAGCACTGGGTAAATTCTTAATGCCTTTGGGCAACTGATACCAGGTCAGAGTTGAGTAAGTTCAAGGATAGTCAATGTTTTTTATTCAATTGTGAATGATATCAGGAGTCAGGTGGAAAATAGCCAAAGCCTAGTTCTATCAAGAGTCATTGGAAAGTTAGAGTCAAGAAATTGGTTTGATGAGATTGTTGAGAACATGGGTTGTGTTGATGTAACGTGGACTTATTCTGGAGGCTGCAACGTGATGGTAATGAACAAAGAGACTGATAGGGCCCTTGAAAATAAGCAAAGGTGGGGCTCACCTTCTTATACATGTTAAAGACAAATGGAAGACTAGCTCTTTGGCCATAGCTTTGTTCCTTTGAGAAATGAAAGAGGTTAGAGAAGAAGGTGTAAAAGTGTTTTATAGTTTGAGTTTAACTGTTCAGCATGGAAAAATTATGAGATAAGAATATTTAAGATGAGCATTAAAATATTTATTTTAAAATTAAAATGCAATGTCTCCTGTGGGCAACATGTAGTTTCTAAGAAATTCCACCCATCCTATAACATGCCCTGTGTACTTGGCTCCTCTGATCACTGTGCATTAACAAAGTTTGAAGAGGAAGTAGTAATTTTTTTTTCGTGATTTTCCTAATTTTATAAGGTTTTAACCATGACAACTTTCTCATTTTCTTACTGAGTTCTAATTTCTTTTTAATTGATGGCAGGCATTCTGGATTATTACTTTATCTAGATTGTCCACTGTTGAGATAAGGTGACTTCATTTATGTATTTATTCATAATAATACATCTTTGGAGAATCAACTGTTTGCCAGTCATTATAAAAAGCATTATGACGGCCGGGCGTGGTGGCGCACGCTTGTAAACCCAGTACTTTGGGAGGCAGAGACTGGAGGATCCGGGTTCGCGGCCAGCCTCAGCTCTCCCTCTCTCTCTCTTTCTCTCCCCCCGTTTCTCTCTCTCTCTCTCT